>KK500133.1:125162-161752 GCA_000688715.1 Glossina pallidipes | reverse complement strand
CAATTTTCCACATTTAGTTCACGAAGCACTCCACTCCTTACGTCAAAAAATGGAAGCAATCGGCCATGACCACGCAAAGTTACAAGTGATTAGATTCTGTTTTTGTCATTTTTTTGTGCGAGGCAAATAAGACCGAATGTTTACAACTACTTTATATACTCCTTAAATGAAGATACATTATCGGCCCACAAATGGGTTAATTTTAAAATGAATATGGTAGACACCGCGGTTACGTTTTTCTTAATAGTACCAGCGATGTGGATATCAAATAAAAAAATTTGGAGAGTAAGCGCAAAATATAATGGTATGTATGCGAGACTCGGCCCTGTTTCGAACTTGTTTTAATTTGTTTTTAATTGCGCGATTTCTTAAAGTTGTGGAATATATTCCCAAATTTACCTTAAGTTGCGTATACTTTTTACGCGACTTTTTTGAACGGCTTTCTAAGGAATGTATCTATCATTGCGAGGACCGGAATTTTTTTTCTCGTTGGACATATTTGCCTTTTAATAAAATAATGCGGGTGTAAGGTCCAGCACTCATTCCATGCTTCTTTATCTCCGCTATTTACATTCCTCTTCCCAATAAAAATCGTAATATCTCGTAACGTTGTAATTCAATTCCTTTTTATTAATTTATTGTAACACTAACTATGATACGTAATTTTAATAATAAAAACGTGGTTGTAATTGCCTACAAGGAAACTATTACTTAAAATTTAAATGCGTATACTTAGCTTAAATGACTATCGTCAGTGGTCATCGGACGGAACGGGCGGTCTTCTTTTAAAATATCCCTATTTCGGCATCTATAGCTTGCAATCCCACCGGATGGTGGTGTGTTACCTAGTCCGCAATTCGATGCAGAAGGAAGAAGAGGCGTAATCTTCCTCTCCGCTATGTCATCATTCGAAATCGATATGGCGATGCCAATTGATTAGATGATCACATTCGAAGTTTGTCAGTTAAGTTATTTCGAACGCGATACTCTCATGCCATTACGTTACAGTATACAGCATCCGTATGATAGTCACAAGAGGATAACAAACACTTTGCTAAAAAAAAAAAATCAGTAGAAAGTAAAATATGCTTATTTTACTTTAAACTCATAGTAGTAACTTATGACCACGTGTAGGTAGTTGGCTGTAACTGGAATTGACTGATAAATAGAGTGTAAGTTTATAACATCGTATAAAGCGATGTCTGCAGAGTAATTACGGGTGAAAATAAGAAGCATGTAGATTTAAAATTGGTCCTTCGCTTTGAAGATATTCTTTTAACGATTATCACTGATGTTTTACATAATTAGACAAGCCTTAGTTTCATTGTTCGACATCTTTTTCATTTTATAGTCTTTTCATATATTATACGCTGTTACTTGAATTAAATCTGAAATAGACTAAACGTCAAATTGTGTTTACTCGCCATTGATAACGTGCTAAACTTGTGTAAACAAATCTAACGAGAAAGATAGATAGATAGACAAGACAAACAGTTACAAAATGACGCTTGGAAATTAATAGATAAACAGTTTAACTTTGTGAAAACATTGTCTTTCTAGTACATACAAATATTGAACAACGTCTGAAGTGCATTCACAGTGAAATCCAAAATACATGGCATCAATTGACAACAAATGGTTTTATTGGTAATTGTTAGTACGGTACATTTCATTCCATTCCATTGCATTCTTACCATTTCCCGGTTATGAAAAGTTAAGTCATTACGCAGAAAGAAAAGGTACATGTATAAGCAATCAAAGTATGAATAAAGAAAAAAATAGAAAAAAGAAATCGGACATTAATCGTTTGCTTTATGTATAAGTAGCCGATGTTTTTCAATTCAAAACTATTGACCAATAAATTAATGAGTGAAATATGGAAACATTTTGTGCGGAACGGTATATAATTTACATAAAGTTTCATCTGCATATTCTCGCATTATACTCTTTAATGAAAACGGAAACGAATTCAAACGTTCGCCTATATATATTGTACCTATACGTTTTCGCGCGGATTTTGCCTCCGTTTATTTACAAAGTAAAGAAAGCTTTCTATATTCAACTACCAACTAAGCCGTCGGCAAATGCGTGCACGTTCTCATCAATTTGGGAAACCTGCTAGTACTGTTAAAAATCAGCATATCAGCTGTCAGCATATAGCCAATACCCTACATTCATTGTATTATACGTATGCATGCGTTTGTAATTTAGCGTAAGGCATTGTCTATATATGCATATTGTTACGGAATTCGCTTTTCTCGGATATGGTTCGTATCACCAGATTGTGGATATTCGTTTTAAGAAAAGTATACTTGCACGTTTCCACTTCAAGGTTCTTTATTTACAATCAATTTTTTTAAGGGTAGGATTATTTACATTTTACTTTGGTGATGTGCCGCGAATGTTCACTTGGTTTTTCCCTGTCTAGGGAATTTATTTTGTGGGAAAAATAATTAGTTGGAATGAACTGGATTTGGGATTAATTTTTTCTTCTATTTATTATCCTTTGAAACATTCTCAACTATTCTTTTGCTTAAGAATGTGAATTAAACATTTATTTTTGCTTATAGAATAATTCTTGTACTTCCGTAATTGTCTTATGTTTTATAGTAGTTATAATTATTTACCAATAGATTCTCATTGTTTTGGAATATTTTCCTTGAATCGAGTAAAATCTTTTAATTATAAAAAAAAGGTGGACATAGCTATCAGAGGGCCTGCGTTTGAAGCCTCCAATGAATGTACGACCAAACGAACACCATAAGTAGGATAGGGTATAGATCGATGTTGGGATATTACGTTGGTTAGATAAGCTTTGTGTGTCCGAGTTTTTCTTCGTTAAAGCCGTAACGACACATGTCTTAGTCTATGTAGGTAACTTACACTCTAAAATATTGTGTTGACAAATGCGCAGTGTTTTTCCCTGTTCTTTACATATTGACTTCCAACCGTGGGTAGTCTTAGCGTTCATCTCAATTTAATCTAAGTGACAGTGGGTCGTAGTACTGCAGAGCTGTAATGTTGCAAGACGATTCATGGATGACTCTGAATAAACAAGTTAGAAGCAAAATTTAAGAAATATATATGTAGAGAGTGGTACTTGGATGATAATATCTTCATTATTAGCATTAAAGACACTCGACTAATGTAATGTAAGCATTAAGAATTAATTAAAGTAAGCGAAAATAGTGTGACGACTGTACAATTTTGCAGCTTGACTCGATAACTTCTGCTTAAGGACTGTGCGACTTTAGAACTCAATTCGCCAACTACAATTTAAAGACAGACGCTTCTTTCTTTATGTTTCTCTACAGCGTTACATCGCTCGCTTTACTCTTCCCTATAAGCTCTCCACTATTCATTTCTCTTCTAGGCGTCCACGTTTTACATACATATATATATACTTTGAATTTAATAATTTTGTTTATAAATAATACAAGCAACCTTTAAATTTTAAAAAGAAAGAGATGTGAAGCATGTTATTTTTCCTTCGTTCCGATTAACTTATCATTAATAGAATGATGCCGGAGTAGCCTCAACTACTGTTCCAGGCGTCCTTACCTTGTTGAATTCTCCGCTTGTAAAATGAAACTCTAATCATTACCGCACGGCCCCTATTTATTACAACTAAGCATTAACCTAAAATATTTATCAATTATCGGTCGGCAACTGCCCTCAGACGGAACGGACAGGTCCCTATCCCCCGCATTTCGGATTCGGTTCTTATATTCCACGATGTTAACGGATGATTACGGATTATTCTTTTCCTTTGCTTCCTATCGCGACGGCGGTTTAGTCAAAAAGAAGGAAGATGGAAACTCTCTTCTTCTTATCCTAACGTCGTTGCCAATCGAAAGTCTAGCCACAATACTGTATTTCTACCTCTCCCCACGGCGCTACAGTATTGGGCAGTACAGGCGAGTATAAGCCTAACGATAAACTTATGTGTTCATAAATACAACCCTTAAATATATACTCTTATAAATACAACCTAAGTATATATACATTTAGAGCTAGCGATACTGAGGTGCGGATTTTAAGCCGCGTGAAGGACAATAAAGAATATATATATTTATCAATATAATTTTAAAAAAATAACAACAAAAGAAAAAAAAATTAAATAACGGATGCAATTAACAGAAAGTAGACCAAAAGAAAAAAAAATAAATAAATAAGAAGAGTAGAAATAAAAAGAATGGAATTTTAACGAGGTATGTCATCATCGAAGGAGTCAGACACTGATTGATATCAAATCTACCGCATTACCCAACCGCTATAAAACCTGAACTTGTATTAAGAAATTTCAAACAACAGGATATTAAATCGAAACTTTTCATAAACAAAGTAAAATAAGTGAAAATAATATATTCGGGATAAGCCGACTTTTAAACAACTTACACCTCATCGTCTAATACAATTTTTATTTTTGCTATAGAAAACAAAAATTATACCCTGTTGTTGTGTTAACTTACTACAACGAAACTGTATATTGACAGTTAGACTTCTTTACAACTAAAAGTTTACTTACTTACTTACTTCTTATTAGGAATAAATTTTCAACATAAAATATTCAAACTTGGACTTTTCTGACAAAAAACAAAACTTTCATAATCATAATAATCAACATTGATTAACTTCGGAATTTCTTGATATCTTAATATCACGGACCTTAATTCGCACGTAGCGCGAATGGTTGTATGTGAAAGAATATAATATATATTGTTATCTATCCTTGGCACGAATATACTCCTTCCAACTATAAGTACAGATTTTTTCATAACACCACAGAGTACGACCAAAAAATAGATGTAGGTGGTCCAAATTTTGTAGAGTCAACTTTACTCACTGTCAACATCATAACATATCAAAATTAAGGCTTTTTGCTCTATAAAGGATCAATTTTCGTGAAAACCCTTATATAAGGTACGATACAAAAAATAGGCCGAGATGGTCCTAATATGCTGTAGTTAATTTGTTTGTCTTAAATTACAATTATGATCTGGTTTTCATCACGAAACATTGGAAATCAGACCCTTTTGTTTTATGAACTTTAGTTTCCGTTATATGAGAGTTTTTGAACATCTTCTCCCGATCCAAAATTTTAACATCATGTTAGAATGTCGGAATGCTATTACTTACACACTCCTGTTGAAAAATTTTGAAAATTGAAATATTTTTGATATAACCACTTTTCAAAATAGGATGTTATTTGGGGATCGGTCGAGAAAATAGACCGATCCAACCGATTTTCAAAAGCATTCGTTCTTGCGACAAAAAATATGTCAGTGTACCAAATTTCATCAAAATTCCTAAAAAATGTACAGGTGTACTTTTAACACAAAGGCCGACGTCAGATGGACAGACGGGCTTAGTTCGATTCAGAAAATGATTCTGAATCTATGAATGATTCTGGGTCTATTTTAAGCTCTTCTGCGCGTTACGTACGTCCCCACAAACTTAGTGTACCCTGTACTAGAAGTGATGTAGAGTATAATGACTTCTTTGCGGGAGGCATTTTTTTAACCAATGCTAATCAGTCCTCTTGCTTTACTGGTTTACAGCTTACTTTATTAAAATTCCGATTCACGACTGTTGGGCCAGAAGTTTTATAACTAAAATAAAGTTCAACAATAATCGTTGCTTTTGCCATTGTTGATGCACAAAAGTATTTCGTACGTTTAAGAATTGAAGCAATAGTGACTAACAAAGGTAAAAATTTTCTTTTTATTTTCTTCACGTACTTTATTCTACCTAATTGTTTACTTTCGTTCTTTGTTTGTTTGTCGAGTGCTTTAAGATATGCTTTTATATTTGTAATGCTTCCTTTTCCGTCTTGTTTGAAAGCTATAAGCATTACCTTAAATAATTATTTTATTTCTTTTTCTTTTGCTCTCACCATTAGAAGTTATATTAACTTAACCGTCCGGAACGAAAATTCGTGCACAAATTATAAATTAGGCTAAAAAAGGTTTCTGCTTCTATCTATCATTGTAAGTTCGAAATGCTAGGCTATGATAGGAAAGTGGGACTGAAATCGATATTCAATAAATCAAATTTGTTTCAATAAATGCAACCTAACAATTTCTCAACGAATTTCCGGTTGTTGATTTGCTGACTAGAAGAAGAAGAAGAAGAAGTTTTTTTTATGGAATGAATTTCGACATATTGTGTAAAGCTGCTGTCACGATATTTTTCTTCTTCTTGGTATTATAAAATTAATGATAGAATCTTAATGTAGCGGTAGCGAAGTTTCATTATTGTGCTTCAAAAAATTCGAAGCTAATGACATTTCGTTAAATGTTTATTCTTCAGTGTGTGGTTTGTGGGGAAAAGCGATATGACTGGCCAGTAAGATCAGTGACGCTGGCAAAACTGATTTTAGCAGATCGGACGTTAGAAAAAAAACTAGAAAAGATGATAGTCGAGCGGAAGGTAAATTTAAGATAAGACAAGACGAGGTTGAAGGAGACTACAACACAATGTATGTTCCCAATTATACTGTTTCGCAGCTACGATGGCTTAACATATTACGGCTGGCCAAGCATACGTCGCAGTAACTCAAGGAAGACTAATAGTAAGCTTACAAATGGAAGGAATAGCATATATAAAGCTAATCGAGAAGAATCCTTGTAGCAATGAGCTACTTACCAAAACCAGAAAACCAAGACTTCTAATACGAACTTCAATAGACCAAAAAGCCGCAACTAAATTACAATAAAAAGAACTTTTTTAAATAAATTTTTACGTAAATGAGCTAAAAGGCGGGAAATAAATTTTAGCCCAGTCACTTTTACGTGATTATCAGTAGTCGCACTAGCAAAAGTTTAAGGCGTTTAACGACAATTTCTTTACACATTAAAGAATTAACTGCTCAAGGCTTTTTTGCATAGTCACAAGAAAGTAGCGTGCCCGTTGCCGTTTGCTGTGCCTTCCTGGTAAACCGGAAACAGAAAAAGTTGCAGATTAACCATTTTTTCATTTCTTTTGTCCATTCGTTTACAAAGACTTGTTTGACTTTGTATTTTAGTACAAATTCATTAAATGTGCATTTGTAATTTGCAATATTACTTCTTATATAAGAATTTATATAGAAAATTTAATAAGCTTTTACAATGTATTAGTTTGCAATGTAGGTGTTTGCAAAAATTTTGATCACTTTTTCACTTGAAAAAGGCATTAGCTGCGGAAATTTTGTCCAATATATGTGTTAACTAAAATCATCATTTTCTAAAACACTTTACAATATTTTTGCCCACATGGCGATATCATGTTTAGTTTGCCGTGCCAGTCAAGCTATGCTGCACCGATTTGGAAAAGTTGTAATCAGGAGGCGCCATGTGCGATGAATGCGGCAGAACTTCCCATCCTGGACAACCCTTGTACACAACAAGTGGCAAAAAATGGCAGTCAATTCGTGTCGTGTAAATCGTTGAAACCAAAACCGACAATTGGAATATGATGGAGCGGCAACACTATAAGCCTCTGAACGTGTTTGGTCGACTTCGGCAGCAGATTTCTCCAAATAAACAACAAAAGTAAGGAGTTTGGAAGAAGAAGAATTTTGAGCGCTCCACAATTAACGTTGGCGTACTCTGAATAAATTAATTATATTAAATGGAAAGCTGTTGTTTTAGGTAGAACAAGGTCAGAACCATTGAATTCAACCTGCATGTACACTCGTATTTCCCATTTCTTTTTCAGTTTTACCTGTAGGAACAGCTGATTAAAATTTTTGCAAGCATCTAGAAAGTACCTCATAGGGAGTTTAGCGGTCACTTTAACTCTCATTTTTTGCATTCTAGGATCACAAAGTAAAAGCAGAACCAAACTTGATCCTCAAAAATTGAAAAGGCAAAAGCTGTGCAGGTAATGCGATCTAGCCACAACTGAACAATTGTATCTTTTAGGACGCTAGAAATTACAAACCCATTGCCCTATACTTCTTAGTTATACCACAACCTGGTTGAATGGTTGATCTTACTATTGATAGTTGAAGCCACTGCTTAAATGTTGCAAGGTTTTCACCACATGTATAACACGTTTTGCCCGTCCCGGTAGTAAGCTGAAGTAATAGTAACAAATTTACGAAACTCTGTAGCACTAATTTTATAAAAAAAATGTAGTCATGCTGCAAATTCCTATACTAACTTTAAAAGAAGTAAATAAACAAGTTGTGCTTGACTTGATATGCAGAAAGACTGACCATGCATCGCTCTAGAATAATATAATAATATTAATAACGTTTTGTAGGTGTATTTCGATTGCTATGGTCTATTATACTGATACCCACAAATTGGACTGTATTTCGAGCTTCACGGATTTGGGGATTGTAAGTTATGACAGCGACCATATCCAGTACGCTACAAAATTTACCTGATAGCTTTCCACATGATTCGCCCTATTAAGCATACATTGCAGCAATAAAATCCAACACAAGCGAATTTTAATAAACCAAGCCCACAGTATTCCCACAATCACCCGAAATTAAGCATCAGGATAAAAACCAGAGAATTTCCATAACTGCCATCATGACTAAAGAAGTCACAGTAAATAATCTATTATCTCTTGATAACATTTTTCCCCTATGAATTCATTTATGCACACATACGAAATATACTTTGATAGTTATAGGTGTGAAATCTCTTACAATACATCGACCTTTTCATATACATAAAAATAAACATAAAGTTCAAATTACAAAATAAATATATGTGACGGTATACACGACGATATTAAACAGATATGGAATATAAAGTAAAAATAATATAATAAAAGTAAAGTGATTGAAACGATACTTACCTACGATACGATAGTTTCATGCATCCATGCATATGCGTGCATGTATAAATAATTTGCTTTGATGAAAAATGAAATTGAGTTTTATATGAATAATACAAAAACGCTCACACAAAGTTATAAGCATTGTGTTAAAGCGATCAGAACTGTAAACTCAGAGAACATGCACATGCACACTTGCAATCAATTGAAATGAAAATTCTCTAATTCAAAATGCTCAAGCCAATCAAGGCAAGAGGGTCTCAGGTGACTCAGGTTTCTAACATATACGAACGAATATATGAACTCATAAATATACATAGACACACATAAATTGAATATGGTTGGGAACAAAAGGGAGTCTGATAATAACATGTATTCGGTGCCATGTTACTAACTAACTCAGCGAACAATAGTACGTAAACGCAGGTAGACGTTTACACTTTGAATAACACAAAGGCAGTTAACGTGTAACAAAATTGAGACAGCAAACAATAGCATTATAAATATAAAGACTGTGATTTAAAATGAGAAGGATTTGTTATGTGTTCGAGTATAATGAAGTTTGCTTTTCTTGTACAACTTGAGGAAATCCGGTAAAGGAAACTTTATAATAAATACATAAAAGACAATGTTTTTTTTTTTATGTCTACAATGACTATATTTGCTGAACATAAGAAAGTTTAATGTCGACCGAAAGCAAGAAATTATTAAAGCAAGTAAAAAACTAATGCCACTTAAAGCGAATCTTTAGTGTCTACTTGTAGTTGTGTTTTGCAACTCTATGGTAAACTGGTTGTAACGCGTTGTGAGGACATCTGCTAGAGGCCTGGTCTTAGCCACGGACATAACAGCGGTAGATCGATGATGAGTTGACCGAAAGAACACTGGATCGCTGGACTGACAAAAAGGTCTCATTTTTTAGTCAATTTTGTGCGGAGAAACCGTGGCGTGATAGCGGAATTTATTCTTCTTTGAAATTAATTTCCATGTCTTTTATTCAAGTAATGCTGGTGCTGTTATTAGAATTTAGGTCAATTAAAAACGGAGCGGTATGGCTAGTGTATGAGCGGCAAACTCTTTTAAAAATTCTACAAAACATTGGTCGGGAAGCGATTAGATTGTCAGCCTGTAAAAACCTTATTTAGTACCCGGCTCTTAATACCTTGCATTGTTCTTTTTTTAATGTTTTTTGAGAGTCAGTCTTTCCTACCTTGACATTTGCAAACTTTAGAAAGAAGTTGGTTTCCAGTATATATCCAGTCCAAGTATATTTCAGGGGTTTCTTTATTAATAAAATTATCTTAAGCGTACTCTGCCAATAAATGAGAAGAGGTAGTGGGTTTTGAGAAACGTTATAATAATTCAAGGTTTTCAGTTTACTTATTCCATTTCTTATTTAGTGTATGCAGTGCTTTACATGCGTGTTTTATAATCATGTTATGTATATATATATTATGTTTATATGCGGTGGTTGGACAAATTCTGGGATCTTCTCCTTACTGAGTTAAATTGACTTAAGTAACAATTTGGCGTCGTCTATCCGTTACGGTTGCTTTCTTGGGATCGAGTTTACCTTAATCGCGCCTTCTTACGATCAAAGAAGTATACTCTTACCCTACATACACAGGATGTTATCACTTGCGCATAGGAAGAACGTACAAATTCAACAAGTACTGAATGTTGTCAACCGTAGGCCTTGAAACTAAATTGACACACAATCGCAATGTCATAATATTTTAATGATTTATTAAATTTTGAAAATTTTGATTGTTTAATATACGCGTTTTTACCGAAAGGCAAATAACAGAAAATAAATAAATAATTAAGTGAAAGCGGACGAAGATTTCGAAAGTTATAAACATAAATGAAAACACTATTACGATAACATAATTATATATATATATATATATACATATATATATATATATATATATATATGAATATATAAATATATACATTTCGATCACTTTTTCATTTGAAAAAGGCATTTATTGAGAAAAGTTGGTAAAAAATACACGTATTTTCTACAACTTTTCCCCATATTTCTAGCTGATCAAAATACACGCAAACACCATCGATATATATAAATATGTGTATATATATGTGTGTATATATATGTGCGTATATATATGTATGCATATATAGCGATGTAATATATATAATGTAATATGTGCATACACATATATATAAATAGGTGTTATATATATACGTACATATATATGTATAGGTATTATATATATATACGTCGATGTTAATCATGGAGCGCTTAAAATTCTTATTCTTCAAAATTCCTTACTTTTGTTGTTTATTTGGAGAAATCTGCTGCCGAAGTCGACCAAACACGTTCAGAGGCTTATAGTGATGCCGCTCTATCATATTCCAATTGTTGGGTTTGGTTTCAATGATTTACAACTGGCGGCACGAATTGACTGAAAGTACCATTTTTTTACCACTTGTTGTGTGCACACGTTGTTCAGGGTACACTGTCGCAGCTCGAATGGGAAGTTTTGACATACCCAGCGTACACACCAGATATGGCGTCTCCTGATTACCACTTGTTCAGATCGGTGCAACATGGCTTGGCGGGTCCGTAAAGTTCAAGAAGTGCGAAAATGGGTTAATGGGTGGATCGCTGCCATACCAATATAAGTTCTTTCGACATGCTATCGCTATGTTGCCAAAAATAATGTAAAATGTTGTAAAAAATGATGGAAACTTATTTGATTATGATATAGATTGTCCCAATTTTCCACAATAAATGCCTGTTTCAACTGAAAAAGTGATCAACATTTTTGCAAAGACCTAATACTTGCATTAAATGTAAAAAGCATCGCGTTAATTGTGGTTCCCGTTAGGTTTTGTGGTTTTCTGTTATGTATACTTCTTCGAATTGTGGGAAAATGTCAATTAACTTATGGGTGCTTCCTATCATGAAGATTACAAAACTAAATATGGAATTTAGAAAAGCAAAAACGCGTACAACGTTCACAGTAACGGCAGGTAATAGTGTTTAACTTATAGCCTGGAGACAAAATAAATATGTTTGAAATATTGTATGCTACCGACAGCGATTTTTTATATTGGTCTCAATATTTTTATTTTAAGCTTTTTGCCTCTTATTGTAGAGACAACCATAGCTTACAATAGATATTATTATTAGCTCATGAAGTGCCATACACAGAATGAATAATAAAATTTTTGTATATTATTTATTTAATTATTTACCGCTTTTAGTAATTAAATTAATTTCTATATGATAAAAATATGTGAACACACTATTTACATGTGGTTTAGTTACATAAGGCAGTCAGCTGGGGAAATCACGTATCCTCCCTGATTGTTTTATTTATTTAACTTTTTAATCTCAGTGGAGGAATGAACTGAAGAAGGCCCTGCCCAGAAGGCTTATTGCAAAATTCGATTGTTTTGATTACTCATTAGTCAAAACTCTCTTGTTACAATTTTTTTCACTTTGTATCGACCCTGGGATTCCGAGACAGGAATCCCTCTCTCTCTCCCTCTCGCTCTCTCTCTCTCTCTTTATCTTTATCTTTCCCTCATCTTAAAACTTTCTAAAATCAATTTTCCTATAAAATAAACCCGTTAATCCGCGAAAAGCATAAAGAAAAAAATATTGGCAACTTATGGCATCTTTGTGATGCTATCCAAAATAGGGCTGTCAATTGCCGTGTGGCAAAACACTGTCCTGTATAAAAAAGATGGCTAGCTGGCTTAGTCTCTTTTACGGTGTAGTTCTTTATGCAGAAATCATTGATGCAGGCTTATTGTACGGGCCAAGCGGAGTACATGCACTTTGCATATTTTGAAATACCAAGGGGAATAAGCTCGCAGTTATCGGAATGTTTTACGACCCAGGTGGTGTACAACTTTAACGCATAAATTCGTTGACTTATAAATTTATAAAGCGCCGCTCAGAGAATGGTTTGACTGGGCGATGCATAAGCAAACAGCTCTGCGTGGTGCTGAATGATTGGAAGGCCAGATGGTTGTTATGCAGATGGCTGGAAGACGATGCGGTGGCTTGGGAATCGATTGGAAAAAGTCATTACTTTGAGGAAAATGGAAGTAGGAGTGGGGGAAAAAACAAGGAGCAAATACCAAAACTGTAGGACGTAAAACATATACTCCATATCAACTACATACTACACTACGTATGCTCCTTCAAAATGCAATACATTTGTATCAATCATAGAGAAAGGGAGCACGTCGAAATATAAGACGGCGAAGACGTTGTTTAGTCAATAACATTAGTTGTGTTGCTCTTCACAATCTCGAGTACAAAGACAAAGAAATTTCTTGAATCATCAAGGACAATGCCATGGATTTTGGAACATTTAAAAAGTTCTCCTTGTTCTCCGAGAGTGGCTGTTACTAACATTATAAGAGTAAATAAATAAAATGAGTAAAATTGTGACCTTTTTATCTGAATACATTGTACGCAAAATTCCAAGTTAATCGTATAGAACAAATTTTTCGGGATTTTTGAATAGGTTGAGTTTTGTACCAAAAAATTCCATTTGCGAAAAGCGTGATTTTTCCTACTTACAATGTCCGAAGTCTAAATAACAGTGGTTTTTGACCGTTGACATCAACGATAAAGCTAAATGTCGCCAACAGGTGGAGTCAGCTGGGTGTAATGTATAATCGCTTATTTCAATCATATTGTTTGACCCCTTATTAGCACTTCTTTATAATACAAAGAGATTGCTTTGTACCCATCAACGCAGTTCGGTGGTGTATTCATTATGTAAAAATGTTTGCCACCCGTCCCAGAAAAAAACTTCAAAGACCCCAGAAAGTATACGCATTCTTGATCAGTAGCAAGTTTTGAATCGACTTAAGCATGAATGTATGCCAATCTGTCCGTCCGTCGGTTTGCCTGCGCAAAATATTTTCTACTGATCGCAAATTTGCCAGAAATATTGGCAGTTCTTGCACGCAGGTTAGTAATACAAATGGGAAAAATCGGTTAATGGACAGGACTGCTGACAACGCCTCTGTTATTCAGGAGTTATAAAAAAATGGTTTTTTGGTCCTTACTCATTAGTTGCAATGGAGATATGTAGAAACATTTCAACGTATATTCTATTGGCAATGCTGTAGTACCTGCACAATAATGGGAAAAATTGACCACGCCTATTCAATATTATAGCTTATCAAAATTTCAATCTTACAATAACTTTATAACACGCTGAAGGAAGCTTCAAAAACCCTACAAAGTATATAAATCCTTGGCCAATTGCCAATTCGGAATGCGCCTAAGTATGTCCGCCTGTTCGTCTGGTCATCTATTAGTCCGTCCATATGTCTGTGCACCCAACGGTGTCGTATTTGTAGTACACAATCACCCGTCCGCAGGAAGGGAGATATGATCTACAAATTTGCAAACGAGTTTGAAAATGGGCCAAACAGACCAAAGAACACGCCTACAATGTCTAAAGCCTATACAAACAAAACTGAGAATATCTTTGATTTTCGTGTCTTTTACTCGTTGCCCATACGCTACAATAGATTCTACAAAAATAGAAAATATCGGCTACGGCCACCCAATATTATGGAGTATAAAAATTTATGTTTTTCTTTTGCTTTGATTGCTTATAAGATAATAATGACTGGCAACAGAATATAATCCTCTTACTTATTTCAAAACAAAGTTATTATTATGGATTTCTATGGAAATGTGTTAAAAAAAAAACTTGATCATAAAACGATACTTAAAGCAAAATTTAATTGTTGTAAATGAATTAAAATAAATTAAATTTCGCAAAATTTCTGATTTATTGAAAAGTTTTTTGCTTTAATTAAAAAATTATTTGTATAATTATTTATATGCATTCCAAACAAATTTATAATTAACGTCCACAAACAACTTCTAGTCGTTCAATCAATAGCCAAACACTTGCAACTGCAGTACTCACACATGCATGTACAACTTTTTTATGAACAGGCAATCAATACGTACATGCATGAGCGATGTTAAGAATAAATCGGTTATGTTACATCAAACAATTTCATGATGGAGAAATTTAATATAAATCACAAAATAAACTGCAACTGAGTTACGAATAAGTGTTTACGAATGTGTATCACAGCCACTTACCTCGTTACAAATGTTTTAGTTGCTATTGAAAAATTTGTGAAAGTTCTTCAGAAATGTCAACATCATAATGTAATTAATTTAATTTTTTTTTTTTGTTTTATTTCAGAGACAAGCACAAAACCTAATAAAAAGCAACAGCAGTCTAAAGTTATGTGTGTATGTATAAAGTTGTGTGAGTATTTTTGTTACTACGTCTTTGTATCCTTTTAAACATTGATGTGAAAAGTTAGCGTACAGCTTTGGCGTTTTGCTTTGCGACTTGATTCCCCATATTTTGTCAACAGAAACTTGAGAGTTAAAGAAAGAAACGGAACATTTTAATATCAATTGCACGCGCTTAGTTTATGTTAAAGAGAATAAAATGCGGCTCTATAAAATTGTAACGAGACCAAGAGTTTTCCTTATATTAATAAAATATTTTTGAAAAGGTTGAGCAACAGCACTGAAATGCTGAAAGTGAAGAGCAGTAATAACTGATTTTCTTTTTATTAGCTTGAGCTCAATAAAACCTTAACACGTTGGCAGTGCGATAGAGAGATACTCCCTATAAAATCTTCATCGGCAACTTAGTTATGCGCTTTTACATTTCTACAAAAAAAAAAGCTAGGAAATCTGTCAAAGGTATATATTTTTGCTAGTTTTGCTTACAAGCACTAAAAATCCGTATTCAATACACAAAGCGTGAAGCCTCCACAATTAGTCAAACAACTTTACGAACGTCTTACAGCTTTATTCTGGCATTGTCATCTGTTCAACATCTATTCTTCTATTCTATTCTGGTTGTTTTTTTTTTTTTTTGCTCCGAGTTCTCCCATGTCAAATCATGGGCCGCAGGAACAGGGCGTAGATCAGTCCAACCGGTAAGTAAGTTACGTCTGTCCGTCCGTCTCCATGAAGGCCTTTTTTGCACATGTATTTCGCCGGTAGAGTGTCTTTTGGATAAAGGGTGAACCCCCTTCGCTACCCGATTGCTGCCGGACTAGATAGGTAAGGACATGTGCATCTATGGGTTATAGCTTACAAGCATATGACTGAAAGACTTGGAAAATTTTTATTTCTGTTACCATCGTTTTTGTTATTTATAACATTTTGTTAAACAATAGTGATGGCCAACATGGACCCCATGTCGACCCGACTACTAACATAAATTTTCTATCGTGATATTTTTAAATTTTAAATGAAATAAATTATAACATAGTACGTCTGCATTATTTTGTCTCAAATTTGTTATTCTAAAGCAAAACTGACATTACATATCTTTAGTATCAATTTTGCATTAAAAGACGATTGTTTGTTTGTGAAAATCACATTTGAAAGTGTAAAGAAAATCAGCGAATTGAAATAAAACAAGTGCTAACACTACAATGCTCCACAGCCCATTATCATATACCCTACACCACGCTATAATTACTCCTTGGATCGAAGTACGTTAGTGTACCATGAAAATATCATGATAAACGGACAGACATACTTCGAATTATTTTCTGAATCGATCGTTCTAATGTAAGGTGAGTCTATTTTAAGCCCTTCTCGGTGCTACATATTTTCTTATAAGCCTAATAGCCCAGGTAGCACAATTGCTGTAGGTATACTATTCATCCAGGAGGGCTTAAGACAGAGTTACCTTGTATCATACCGATCTATCCCTGTCTGTCCGTCTGTCCGTTTTATTTTCTTGTGTTCAAACTACAGGCTTTTGATGAAATTTGGTACACTGATATGCCTTTTCTCAAGGGTGAACGCTATTGAAATTCTTCCGCTCTTTTTTAGGGAAGATGAAGCAACGCAACGGACTGACCGCGACGTTAGATGGATAGAAGAGCGGTCTAATTGGGACTTAGTTGGAATAGATCCTAGAATTTAAAAATTATAAATATTAAAAGAAACACGTGGGTTACAATAAGTATCAGTAGGGTGTAAGAGTAAGAGTAAGAGTAGTAGTAGTCAAGATAGCATCTAGTAGTTAGTCTACCGAAATATGCGCGGATTCCAAATGAATTGAAATTTAATAAAATAGGAGTAATATCTCATTGCATGACCTTTTATTTGATTATTTACTGTATTATTCGTCCGATGAGGACCTAATGTATATGAAGAGGTGATACGTATAAAATTACAAAAATATTTTTAATCTTTACAAATGGAGAACCTCGTTCATGAGACCTTTCCAATCTTATTATCTGAATGAATTCATCTAGAAGAGATACTCCTAAGAGATTCACTTCACTGCTTAGCCTGCCAAGATTTTCCGTAGAAAGGCATTCAGTTTAATAAACGAAAAATCCAGATCAACAAGAATAGTTTCGTAGCTAACGAACTCCGAGACATTAGCAATAGGACGAGGAGTCTTAGATGGATGTTTTTAAACAGACACACGAACATACAGGCGGGCAGGCATGAGTAGGTCGATTAAGAAGTTCACACTGATCAAGTATATATACGTTTTAAAGGATCTTTGAAGGATCCATCTGGATGTTGCAAACGTTATAAAAATACGAATATACCCATCCCCGTTTTTACAGTAGTCGCATGTGTTTAGGGTTCATTTCTGTTTTGCATATGCACAAACAAATGGATTCCATTAATTTAACGCAAATTGCTTATATGTTCGTTCATACATGCATAGGAAATATATGCAAAATAAACAGAGAAAGTGGCGACGGAAGTACAAAAGCAGTAAAAAAAGAATTTCACAAGAATTTCGTTGATTAGAAGCAGCTGCAGTGGAGCATAGTTTTCAGTTTCTGTTTAATGCAATAAAAAAAACAAACAAATATATATGAATAGAATTAAAAATGAAAAAACAAAACCCAACCGCGCACTGCAAGTGAAAACGTATTCACCAACACGCTTCTAATTTAAAATGTAGATAATATTTTTTTTATCGTTTTTTTCACCATAAAGTGTAAAAAAGTTTTAATATTTTGTTTTTCTTTGTTCAAGTTTTTTATTTTGTTCGGTTGTTGTTTTTACATTATACCATATACCAGTGTCGATGTTTTTCTTAACTGCGGTCAAAACATAAATTCGTTCCTTTTATTACTTTTTTTTCTTTTTTCTTTAGGTAGGATTTTGAAAAAGTTGCATATTTGAATGGAAAATGTCACTAAAGTGATGAAAGCTATGCTTAGGTGAGAATAAATTATGACAACGAAAATTGTCACAAGAAAAACCACAAACTTTACCGTTGTTTTTATGAATAATTCTGCGTAGTAAAGTTAACATTAAGTTAAGTTGACATTGTTAACAATGTTGATGTAAATTTGTCTACAGAAAATTTTCTAATGTGTGTAACGTGTTGAAGGACGATTGAGTCAATATTTCTAACCAGCGTGAATAACGGATCCAGCTTAGTTGTAGTGGTCTACATATTTGTGCCTTTGTTGTAACTATATTTAAGATAAAGTCTAGTTGAGCAGTACTGTTCTTTCTTAGTGTTGCTTTAACAGGTGGAAAGTATAAGAAGACTTAGGCCTAAGGGTCCATTTACAATTTGAAAAATCAATAATAATATTAACTTCTTTTCTAAGAGCTTCAATGTTTCCAAATTTTTGCTTTTTTTTCCGGTATATAAATATAAAACTGGAATTTGCCTATAGATGGCCATAGCTGTCGGGTAAAGTACGTACTACTCCTAAGTTGGGTTTTTTTCTAAACCTTGAACATCTAACACCAACCGTACATAATACCCACACATATCGCAGAGCAAATATATTTTTTCTAACAAACGAGATGTCGTATTATGTGCCAGATAATGCGCATTCGTTGACAGCATTTTTACTTTTCCTAAATGATACAAAAAGAAGTCATTTTAGCACCATATCTTTATTGGGAATAAAAAGTGGCTTTATTTTGAGAAGCCTAGCAGCAAAATTGTAGGGTGGATAGATCCAGGCGTACGATGATACTTTGTTTTCGGTGGAACTACAAGAGTGTAGTCTGTTATTAGGTTTTAAAATCTGATGCAACATTAATATCAAACGCTTCTAAGAATAATAAATCGATTTCAACGGTTCGCTGTTAAAAAAAAAGATCATAATATGAAAAAAGCAACATAAAGTGTATCTTTTTCATGACATTTGTTCATTCGTCCATAAGCCATCAGATACACTCCGTGAGGTCCGATAACTAATTACTTGCATTGATGAGATGCGCACTTGCAAAGCAGCGCTTCCCTTTTATAAAAATGCACGCAAATGAGGAAAATGGGGAAAATTTGTTGGATAGATGGGCACAATGTATAGCCAGCGAATAATAATATTTTTGACAAGAGTATTTTTTATCATTTCCTCAAAATTAACGTACATTTTGTAAATAAAACTTGCGATTGGACTTTAATGTTAGTCTTCAACAATTTCTTACCAAAATTAATCTCAAAACTAGTTCTATAGATCGTCCTATAGATTCGCTCTCTTGTACGAAAAGCATGTAAAGGCATGTATATACAGATATGTAGGTATGTAAAGTGTAGATGCCTGGAAGAGCAGTAAACAGTGGTCAGCTGACAGCGAACAGTAAAACGAACGAAGTAACGTTGCAGAGAAACAGAGAGAAACAAGAGTCAGCCGTTGAGTGAAAGTCGGCGAGACAAGTTCTAAAGTCGCACAGGCGTTAACCAGAAGTCGCCCAGTGAGCTTGCAAAATCGTTCAGCCGTCAAGCCTTTATATTTCCACTATTCTTCTCATATATATATATAGTCGTTGGAATTCTCCTTATAAAGCACTGCCTAGTTATAAGAAAATATATTTTGAAAGAAAAGGTGGCTTTCAATAGTGATAATATGAACTCGTCTTGAAATTGAATCTAGAATTGCGATTAATTATCAAACCCCTTCTGTCCTTCTTAGTTATGTTAAGTAAGGCTTTTAATTTATAATGGAAAGATATACCTGCTAACGTTTGGAGATTATTCGGTTTTTCACTATCAAAGTAAATGTTCTGATGTACAATTGTTCCAACTTAGGTTCGTCACAAGCTCCTAACTGCACTCACTCCTCGTCGTCCTTCTTGATAATTTCGAGCGTATTTTACCTTTACCCGATATGCAAATGCGAAGCTGAAGATCAAAATTTATAGATTCAAAGTTGTTCAAAAATTGTGAATTCAACTTGGCGATCTTTGGGGAAAGTTTTGAGACTACATCCTTACAAAATTATTCTAATTTAAAAATTGAGACCTTTACTGAAGTTGCTCATCTTTCTTTGAAAAAAGTAAAAAATGATTGTGATTTCTTAAAAGACACATCTTCTTAGTTGATTCGCGAGATAATTTCCATTCGAATCCCATGCTGTGATCTTTACGAATCTAGCGTTATCGATCGTTATTCCTTTGAGGATGGGAATGAAGACCACGTTACGATGAACTGAAAGTCGCATACATCCATGGTAAGGTATTTTCTTGTGACTGAAAGTGGAAAAAAAATTTTTTGCAACTAGACGTCGGGCAGCTGATCCATTAAGTAATTAAGTTGGCGATATAATAATTTTAAGTAATTCCTATATCGAATGATCTGCAAGGAACTGTTATCTATGATTTTGGGATAATTTCTTGTGGCTTTAGTTAACACGGATGGTCCGCAGCAATAAACCAGATTTTCGTTACGCACGAATTGGGGCGCACTTGCTAAACAAAGAGCTCGAAAATATGATTCATCGGTTTCGTTCCTGTAAGTATAGTCTTGCTCCCATGTCGATGTCGAATGTTGTTGCGCTTTAAATTTAATTATACCGATTTCGTAAACGAAAACAATTGTTGCGTTTACCCAATTATTTGAATTGTTTTTCCCAAGAAATCGTATCATTACTGCATTACATTGTTTTGGTCTATTCATTTGGTGTGGTATGTATACGACCTAAGCTTACTCAAATCACTCAAGGAAGTAATGGCTATTAAAAAAGCTTGATCTAAATCGACCATAATTTCTTCCTTGTGTCCTCTATACGTTCGTTTAATGAAGAGAACGAAAACGAAAAGAAAACGAAAGTAATTAGTATCAAAATAGAGAAACAGGGAAATAGTCATCTAAACAAGCAATCCCTCATATATAAATTTTTTTCTGTACCAAAAATACTCAACGCTTGTTTCTTTCGTATTGTGGTTTCATTTGTTGTCTACAACGATGCAATAGAGTTTATGTTTTTTATGTCTTTCACCAAACGATTGAATTAAAATGACATCATAAGCTTCGTAAAGAGGACATAAGTCTGTACACATTCACCAACGAGAAAATCCGATTTGATTTATGGCCATCGAGTATTGTGCTAAAGTAAAAGATTTTTATGGAAAGCTGAAGTAGGTTTTACGTTAGATTTTCACAATTAAGGGGTAACCATATATACAAGATTTACAAATCGAAGGAAACTATTAAAACAACGTCAGAGCGAACTTTAGATACCCTACCCCAATGCGCCTAACACAATTCTTCATTTCGTTTCGTAATAAAATATTAAAATTTCTCTCTATGTCTTCTCTCCACGCAAGAGTCTAGCTTTCATGGATGTCCTTACATTAGCAGCGAACACATAAAGTGACCTGACGCGGTTCACATTGGGCAACATTAACTTTCTTGTCAAACGTCTCATTATTTTTCATATATTCTTATCATTAAAGTACTAAGGAGTAGGTATCATCGCATAAGGGCGTACTTTTCGTAGGCAAGCCCCAGCCGATGCGAATTTTTCATATCAATTTTCTACGTTCTAATAAAATCATTTACCGATTTTTGCTAAGAAGGGGTGCAAAATAGAAATTTTTTTCATATAACGGCTTTTTCACGATAAGATCTTACATGGGAAGTGGTCGTGAAAATAATCCAAGCGGTTTCAGCTTTGGAATAAAGAAAATCAGCCAATCAAATTTCAATATTAATCTTAAAAATTACAGTCTATGGGTTGAAAAGAATAACACATGGACAGACCTTCGGCGGGCAAACAAGCTAAATCGATTCACAAAATAGTTCTGAAGCGATCAGTTTTTCTTGAAGTTCAGCTTACATTTGTAACACAAGTGGTGTGTAATGTGAAAATGTCAACACTTATTTTCGTGCTAAAGTGTGATAACCTGCAGAAAGCACTAATCCGGTATCAGGCACCAGTTCCGTATACATGTATTATTGTCTGAAAAAATAATCGGAAGAGTGCTCACGTTTCGAATATGAGTATAAGCGCCTTTTGTTAAGGTATCATTTATAGTTGACAGAAATCTTATATTATTCGGTTTGTGACGTTTATAAATTATTGCGCGAGATGTTACAAATGTATGTGTGTTTAACCAATCGTTATGTCCACAACCAACGAAAAAGTTTCGCAGAATTCATAAAATTAATTGCCTGCAATTGTTAGCTAGAAAGGCTCGGTCTGATGTAATTACTATGTTATTAAATTATTATAAATATTACTATTATTATAAATTTAGCCAGGCAATAAGTTCTAAGACAAAAGTCTTAAAGCACTAGCATCTAAGGCTTTCGGCTTTATTTTTATTAATATTTTTATTAATATTATTATTATTATTATTATTATTATTATCATTATTATTATTATTTTTATTAAAAACTCTACCGCACTTGAGATTTGAACCCAGGACCATTGAATTGCTAGTCGAGACTCTTACCTACTCGGCCACTCAGGCGGATACGTTATTACGATTTTTATTATTTGGTTGAAAATATATTTTTAATTGCGTGAAGATTTATATAAATTCTTTACAAGAAGTCACGCATCAAAAAGTGGTAAATATTTTTTGGTTACCCGGAGTACACGGAAACAATTACAGAACAAGATACTCAAGGAAATTTTTCGAAATAAAATGTAACGCATGTGTCTGATGACTCTTGAAGTTTCTCTTGTTAATAATAGTTTCTTGATGTGATGTCACTTGGTATCAAGGTTTTGCGATACAATAGTGTACACACTTACGTGGTTTTAAGTAAATGTGTATGTGTGAAAAGAAGCCAAAAATTATGTAACATATATATGTCGCTTTCGAATTCATCGTTTATTTCATATTGAAAATTTTGAAAAATCTTCAATAAATTCCAGTGAAAATTTCCTATAGAAATATGAGGAAATTTTGATGATTAAAAAAAGTTCTATTGTAGCAATAATTTATATTTATGTAATATATTATATGTTTGCATGCACATGTATTGAAAATAATTTAAGCACCTTTCTTCATGTCGCTTGAGTTATTGCACAAAGTGCTTTATCTATTCATTTCACACGACTGATCACCCGGAATGAATCCGGACCTTATATCCCATAATTTCCTTTCGAATATAGTGCACTACAAAAGATTATTATAAAATGGCTTAGATGTGATCATGTCTTTAATATTTTTTGGTAACATTTTTTTTTCACTTATACTAGTGCTTAAATATCCGCCTTATATAACGTTGCTATATAGTATTTTTTATTTATTTATTGTTTATATATTTTGTAAATAAATTTATATACATATATGTGAATGAAATTTTAATTTCATAAAATGTTAAAAAGCTTTTCGAAATCCTCATTATAGTAAAAATTACTTCTCTTTCAAGTATTTTTATATTAATTTAATTGCTCCAACAACAACAACAACTTAACCGCACTGTTATTGAATTAAGCGCAGTCTTTATCAAATATCAAGAGGAAAGAAATGAATGAAAATAAATGAAAATTTCCTCATTGTAATTATTTCACTTGCATTGTTTCCGTTTTTTGCGAGCGAAATGAATAATAAAAAATCAAAAATAATTATGCCACTAATGAACTTAACTTTTTATAACGGGATAAAAAGAGAATGACGGCTTATGAATTTTGTCATTTTCTTTTGCTTGCAGCATACTATTCTGAATAGTTATGGCTTTACTTATGGGTCCGTTTATTGACGGTGCTCAAAGCCATAGAGTTGACGAACGAGTCGATCTAATGGAGTAGAACAACAACTTTTAATCTAAATTATTCAGTCTATTTGTGATGGTTAAGGACAGGCAATCGATGCCTTAGGTTTCGAATGCATCATCGAATCGAGTAAATAAATCACAGAAATTTTAAATGTGGTTTAACTCGATCCATTCTTTAACAATTGTTAACAGGTAAGCAATGTGTGCGTTTTTTACGGGCCTAGCGTAAAATTTGCAGCTTTATGTTCAGCTATTTTTAGCGAAGATAGTGGATTTAAATCTGTAGCGTACTTTATTTGACGATATTCGCGGCGTATGCTTATCGTTATTATATTTGTTATCACACTCGGCGGAACTGTGTTTTTTATAAATTCGCCATTGAACTGGCAAAATAAATCAGTCAAGCACTCAGTGTGGTATAATTCGACCGGTTCTCTTTTTTCAGAAACGAAAAGAAAGTTTTGCATCTTAGGACAGGTTCATCGTTGAATTTGTTCAAAAATAATGAAAGTATCTAGCAAATATAGTTCGATTGTACGACCAAAAGCATTATAGATAGATATCTATATAGAGACATATAATATTTTTGATGCTTCTAATAAAATGAATCTTTAGTTATAGTAAACAGTCAGAGTGAACTGGCTCTGCAGTTTTCTTGGGTAATTATAAGAACTGAGGAAATTATATTCGGCAGTGACCGAATCTTTTATACGCGTCACCGTTATCTTGGAAAAAATTAAAAAAATCAAAGAACTAAATTTTCATGTTCGATATCATGTCAGTGGGTCAGAGTAACCTTTTTTAAGATGCGCGGGTGTTGTACGTGTATTGTTTGAGAAGTTTAGGGCACTTCCAAACTCCTTCGTAGTTGCAGATATCTTCATTTTTGCGACAGGGAGAATAATTAGGCAGAATAGGTGGACAGATGGAAGGACTGCCATGTTTAATTGCCTTTCAATTTGAAATTGCCCAAGAATTTATATATACTTTATCGGATTTTTAAAGCTTGTTTTTGCGTGTTATAAAGATATTGAAAAAACAATAAATTTGGATACACTATCATAGTGGATAGCCGTGGTCGATGTTTAGCACTTTCATATAGCCCATATAATATTCTTTTAAACTTTTGTATATTTACCTGCTATGGTTTATCAGTATTGAGCAAAAAGTAATTGTTTATTCCTTTTGAAAATCAGGGGTGTTCTCAGTGTACGTGGTCCTTCGATCGATTCGGCCCAATATCAAGATCATCTTTTGTGCAAAAATTTTCAAAGTTTCTGTCAATTTAGGGTCGATAGATTCCTTTTTGCGGCCTGGAGAATGTTGACAACACACATTATATGAACGGACAGTCGGACATGCTTCAATCAATTGAGAGATCCATTTGAACTATATTTGCGGTATTTATTAGAGTAGTTCCCAACACATTAAAATTTATTATTGATAATCTCATATTTGCTGGTTCCTTATATTATTAATCTTCATTACAACGATAACATACTTCTGCTGTCCGTTGAGATCTTGAAACCCCGTTTCATTCAATTATTTAATGGAAAGAATGAAAGGTCAAACCTAACGTTCCCACTTCCGTTCCCAACGTAATAGAAAATAGGCAGATAAAAGTTTGTATTTTAAACTTCTACTTCTTAAATAAAATATTACAGCGCTCTCCCGGCTGTGATCTGTTGTTTTTGATTGCGTGTAATAAACTATGTCTTAAACTACACTGGAACATTAGATTTTGTGCATATATTGATGATTAAGGCACTTAGATATTTGTTGGCAAAACGATTGAGATCGTAATTTCCTTGTAGGAAATAACAAAATAGAAAAGTCTTAAGCCTTGGAATTCTTGGTATAACTTTTCATTTAAGTTACAATTGATTCGCTCGTATCAATCACCTTTCTTCATTCCTCTTCAACCGTCTATTTCGTTATCCTTTAAAAAAAACCTTTCTTTTGTCAAATTCAATTCTAATGTATTATCAGTTACTTCCGTTCTAAGATCACCTCTGCATAGTAAATGTCCATATGGAAGCTTCCCATCCGAGGCTTACTTCAAATCTTTACTAAGAAAGCTGCAAATAAATTACAATTCAGTTCTTCTGTTTTCCCCTTTTTGCTGTACGAAGCGAATGTTATTCGCATTAAAATTATTAAGTTAAAGGCGCCAGTGAAACTTTTCCAAAATGTTCTTTATAGGTTTCTTTTAGATTAGCTGTGGAAATTGTCGCCATACAATCTCCATTAACCAATGCCTTGTATGTTCAGACCTACCAGAAACGCTATAATATGTCGTTGATAATCCCCGTAACCCTGTTGCAGCCACGAACATTTCATTTTCCGAACTTTTTATTATTTCTCATGCGGAAGACTGGAATGACTTTGCAGACGAATTAGCTAAACTGTATCTTTTATGGCCGTTGGATATTACTAACCAACTTTAAAAAAATCCGATATAAGATATTTCATAGATTGTCAGGAAATCTCGATAATTTTTATGGAACTAGACTTCATATTGGTGCAGAGAAATGAATCATAATGAACTTTTCATTAGTGACTTGCTGACAAATTGTTAAATTCAACGTCATTACATTTACAACTTCGATTACGTTTAGGACACGCCAGAATCGTTCATCACCACTGCATTGGCAAAAATATTTCCTCTGTATACCCACGCGGCAGAGTTTCTTCATTTATTGGAACTGTTGAGGTCAAAAACTTGGTTTAATACATCAATCAATAATAATAAGTAGTTATATAAAATATTTAAGCCTCATGAAATCGTGGAATGTTGGACCCAAATTCTTCAAGTACATCAAATCATTCACGTGACATCGGCGGTTTAAAGTTGGAGTTAACAATCATCTCTCTGATTCCATAAGGATCTCTTCTTTCTGTCACGCTTTTTCATGTATTTCACGAAAGTGCTTCAACTTCCACAACCGAAGCCAAAGCTATCCTTCACGCTGCGAATCTTTTCCATAAAGACAAACTCAAAAGCGTCATTGTTGCTGATAGTTTGTCTGTATTAAAAGCTATACGGAATCCTTCGACTTCGAGTTGGAGCATCATCAAAAAATTTAGGAATATCATTACAACACCCGATGAAAAAATTAAAATGTTATGGGTACCAAGTCATATCGGTTTATTGGGAAAAGCGGCGAAGTATTCTGCTTCTGCACCTCTAGTTATGGATGATGTCATGGAAAAGTTGGATCTTCAAAGCTACATTGGAAGACGAGTTAAAGAGAAAACAGAAGGAAATCTACAATACCATCATCAGCACAACTCAAACAAGATCCAAACATTTTCGATAACTCGCCTTGGCCATACAATTGCAACTCACCAATCGATCTTAAAGAAGTCTTCCCCCCAATTTGCAATTGTGAATAAATTCTCACTATAAAGCACATTCTCTATGACATTTCCTCGAAATCTCACGTCTCGTTATACTCTCATCTGATGATATATGACCGTAACCGACTTCACTTTTACTTGTATACATTTGGAATTTTCTTTCTTTGTCAATGGTTCACAGATTTTAAAGTTAATAATTTTTAAGCTCTAACATTTGATATAAGACCCACGTTGGTGAATATTTATGCAAAATATTCAACCCTATGCACAAATTGTCTTTAACCTAAAATGCGCAAATCAAAGAGATCCATTGTTTTAAAGTGGATCAATTGCAGCAAAGTTGAAAACACTTGCACTCTAAACCCAACCGCTTTATTTCATACTAGTCCCCCTGCCATACCAGCATTCGTAATATTTATTTTCCCTTTTTATATAGCAACGATTTATTTATGCAAAGATTTATTTATACAGGTGTGCATTCACTTTTCACTTGACTTCACGGATTGTCAGACGTTGCAACAGCTGCACCTGCATAAAAGCGTTTGTATTCAATTTGTTTTGTTGACTTTTCATCTGGAAAATGTGTTGAAAAACGATATTGCTTTTTCCCCTAATTTCACTTAATTGCTCCCCTTAAAAACGTGAACCAACGAAAGATGTTTGATAACAAAATTATTTAAATAAAAAAAATTCGAGTTCTGAGCACAGTCTGTGGTTGGCTTTGCAAAGTTTTTTCTCATTCCTCGTCAAGAGTTTAATTTTATTATATATTTAAGCATGTACGCCTCGTAATTATGGAAATATGTACACTTACGTGCACGTAACGTTGGTAATGACAAAATAGCGGAAACAATTGGCCCCAAATACATATATAGCAACATACGTATAGCAAGTGTTGGAAAGGCAAACGAAACCGTTTTGGTATGTGGGTTAAGTGGCTTATGAATCTAAACTCTCTCATATACATTGATCAATAAGTCTCGGCATTAATTATGAAAAATATTTTTTTTTCATATGTTCCCTGCAAGAGTACTGTAATACTCCTTTATTGTTTGTTTTATAGAAAGCTTTGTTAAGATCATAAAATTCGCTTCAGTTTCCGCTATAAGCGTATCCTTTGATCCAAGTCTTTCCTCTTGAAAAATGGTTTTGATATTTACAAACAGACAATAATAGGCCCTGGTGATCACATTTGGAGAGTAATGTGAATATGGAAGACGTCAAGCGTGAGTTGATGCAATTTTGCCATTGCAGCCAACGTTTTGTGACACGGCCCTTTCTTTTTTTTCCATTTAAGAACGTTTTTCGGTAACCTTCTTTCCCAAGCGAGCGAACGGTGCCGTGTAATATTTGCTATCCATGGCTCCTCAGTTTTCAAAGTTTACAAACGACATGCGTTACCCTGGAATATGGAGGTGACAGCTGCCCGGGCTGACTATTGTTCCTTTGGTCGCTTCGCGCCGCCCATGTGCTTCCCACTCTATTCAGAAGTATAACGTAGTGTAGTGTAATAGTAATCGAGCCCATGTTTCACACTTTGTCGTATTCCGCATGAGCGAATCGTTTTTTTTTTTTGCGGTTTAATAGATCCAGAAAGCGGTTCGATTGAACTGATGTGTAAGTTCAACTGTGAGCAAATTCGGTACTCATTCGGACAACAAGTTTGCCATACTGAAGCTATAATGCAAAATAGTAATTACTGAATAGCGTCATTAAAACTCGTGAAAAAATTATCAATATTTTGGAATCCCGAGGCTTATTGACCGATATGCTATGTCCATATATCCAGATTTATATCCACACATATTCGTACATCCGTTTTAAATGCACATACATATTTGTTTGGAATGTTTATTTAAATTAAAAAAAATTTTTAGAGCAAAACGCTTTGAAGAAAACCAAAAATAAATATCAAAATAGTATGTGTGAGCTTTAACTTTGAATTTGAAATTTAAGCAAATTTTGGATTTTATAACGGAGTTGAGAATCTGAGAACTAATTTGAAATGTTTCCACCCTAAAGATCCTCATAGTTCCTTTGAGATTTTTCTAATATTTCAGGTCAAACGGTAAGAGAATATGATCAAATCTCTCTTGTTGACCGAGACTACGATTAGAAATTATATTCCGCACAGACAATTGTTGTAAAGCCTGATATTCTTCATCAGTGATCTTAAAAAAAAAAGAGTTTACCAGTGTTACCCGTTTAGTCCATAAATAAGGTGCAGGAGCCTAACGAAAGAGTCAGAAGTCATTCTTTAAATGCAGGAGTATTCTGTTATTATTTCGGATAAATTAATTTAGTTCTACAAAGTTTATATATTAGAGGTAAGTAGTAATAAAACGAAACTTTGTGCTGTTTACGATATTTTTACTTTACGTCTACACTCAACAAAAGAATTATTTCACCTTAGCATAGATTGGTATTCCAGTATCACAATATCTTGAAATTCAGTGTCAGATCATGTGCGATATAATGTGATGAGTAGTTACATATTGTGCTTAGTGCAATAGTTTTCAGAGCATATTTCCATCTTCACTATCGGCTCATCTCTTCATGAAGTTTGTCTTTAAGAGTTGTTTGGATTTTTATGAAACTACCCGCGTGTGGGTGAAGCTTATGCAATCAATTGAATTTTGTTCGCGAAATCGTCGGAATCTAAATCTATTTGCGTAAGCAGCTCGCACCGTAATTCTTGCACAATTTTCCCTATGATAAGTTTAACGAAAGTTTGGCGCACCTGTCGTGACAAAAGAGAACTTTTTCCTTTTTAAATGCTGCTCTTTGTTCTTGAGTTTGCTTATTAAACTGACACAAAAATAAAGACTAGTGTTGGTCTACTATCGTGCCACTCTTTTAAGTTAGTCATTGAACATTTTTCTACCATTTTCCTACCAACAAATACCACCCATAAAATATCCCGTTTTGCTTTCTCGTTTGCTTTAGTACACCTCCACTTAATAAAATCAACTTCTTCAAACATTTTGGTTCCCTAGTGGTGAGTCAACATTTCATCCATGATTACGTAACAAAAAACTCAGACTAACTGATCCTAAACATTCCTAAGCTCTTGGTTGAAGTAGTTACACGAAGATGCCACTGCTCTTGTATGGAACCTTTAGCCGGAAAAATATTAACGACACACTTATGTGTACAACCAGCTCATGCACCTCCATATACCTTTAAATCGTTCAATACCATATTATAAGTGTTAATAACCGTTTTTGGTGTTGTAACTTAAATTATGCGACCTTATTGGTAGCCATCACTTGTGTTTACTCAACAACGTTTGCACTTAGTTTTCCAATATTTAACCATTGCCATTGGTGGCACAGGGCCTATTAGTTAGTGCCGACGTATGTAACACGCAGAAGGGCTTTATTATTCCGACCGATTCAGAATCGTAACCTGAATTGATCTAAGACTGCCTGTCGGCCTGGCCGTCTGATGTCTGTCCATTTGAATTTGTGTTTAAGATAAATGTCGCAATTCATGAGATATTTTGATGAAATTTGGTGCAGTGATGTGTTTTGACCCAAGGACGAACGCTATTGAAAATGTTTCGGATGGGTCCGCTTTTTCCACCACTCACCGTACAACGTCCTATTCTAAAACATGGCTAAGCAGTAGTATTTCGGCATTCCAAATCGGTATGAAAACCGGCTGGGGCAAGTTTTGCACCCCTCCTCATATAACGAAAACTGAAGTTCATACGACAAAAAGGTATAATCTTCAATGCTTCATGATGAAAATTATAGCACAATAGCAATTTGACATAAAGAAATGAACTCCACAAAATTTGAGCCATCTACGCCTATTTACGCATCCTGCCTTATGTAAGGATTAAACTTGTACTACATTAGATTGCGCTTTGGGCCAGCTTCCTCATTAATACGAACATGAAAAATATGACTCTATACAGAAAGATATAATTTTTGTGTTCTATAATGAAAATAAGAAAAGAGTTTATAATTACTGCTGCACTGCGACAACCGAAGGGGGACGAAACTGCTTGAAATTCTGTTACGAATATTAAAATCAAACCTACCAAGCAAGAATGGTAACGAAATATCACCTTGAATAAGTTTCATTCAAATTCTATTGCAGGAACCTAATGGTGAACGGATCAAAAGTAAATGTTTTTCATAGGGAGGTGGTGTTCTATTAGTCTCCCATCTTAGTCCTCGCAAGGCAAAAAGAGAAATTGTTTCTGGGTTCCTTCAACCATATCAATGTAATAATTGTAATTGGGAGGCCAAATTACACACATTCATTACAACAGTTTTCACAATAACTACACCAAGACCATTAGACTTGATAAGCTCATCATCAAAAGTCATGGCGGACACTGCCGAACCATATAGACTAACATTTTTTAATATTCAACGATATTCCATTTACCTTGCACCACTGCGACAATAATACTAAATCTGACTCAAGTAGACGGAAAACTTGGAAGTTTGGTGAGAAGAGAACAAGCTTAACGTCATCGCGATACATTGGCCCTAAATATGAAAGCCATTAAGAAAGGCTGGCGTGTGAATAGAGACATGACGGTGGGGTGATTGAGGCAGCTATGAAAATATGATTGCTATTGGAAGGTACACTTCAGTGGACCACATGCTTTCTCTCTGCTTTAAAGCCCCCTAGAAACATATTTAGTATAAGCGACCGAGGTCAAGTACGGAAAAGTATGCATTGGAAAGTATTGATTTAATATTTGTCTAAACGTAACAAAAATTAGTGGGTCGCGTTATTTGGAGAAAATCTGTGAAAATTTCCAAATATTTACAATATAAGCCATAGCACATGTAAACATTATACACAAACACATAAAGATTCGTATAATCCTTCGCAATTTGTTATCAGCATTTGTAGTCTCACATGAGGGTACGGTCGTCATACTTCAGCAGCTTTTGTAAGTATCATCACATAAAGGTATAAAATCGATACAAAGGAATGCTAAAGGATGATAAATCTCTTGCGTGTCAATACGCCAGATCTCGCACTGTAAACGTAAGCGCACACATAAGTACGTAATCAATCACCTAAAATGTTGTACATCAATCAGGGAAACTCGTGGTTTAATCACTGAAGGAATTAGTAAGCGGGAAGAAATTGGAGGGAGACAGATTTTTGGTAATTGATTGAATTGATTGTAAAATACCTTTGGTCCGGAGATAAAATGAAAGAAAAATGTTTTAAAGTAAGCTTTGAAATTGTAATCTTAAATATCATTATACCAGAAGATAGTTCAACAGATGAACATCAATTTAAAGCCATTATGTCAAATAAGAATTCCATTTGCGTTAAATAGGTTATAAAAATGAAATATCCGTTTAATATAAATAAGGCAATCGTATGGTAGGACGTACTGTATCAGTTAATCACTTACTTTATCATAATATATATAATGTTTACTTTTGTCTTTTAAAACCAAAGTTATGTTCTCATCCAACACTACTGACGTAGTGACACACAGCCACATTTCTGTTAATTTTATGCGCAGGCTTTTACAAGGACTTACATGATGACTATACATCAATAAAATTGAAATTCTCAGTATGCTGTAGACTAAGAAGCATGATATCTGCAAGAGTTTTATATACAAAAAAAACGATGTGGTGGTTCGGCGTAAGGCGTTGTAAAGCAGTTAACTTGTATACGAGCACCGTACGTTATTTGTTTTAATTAAATTGACAGTGATTTCCAAGAGTAAATAACACTTAATGAAAGTTTAACCGCAACAAACCGCACGGATCTTATGTCGGTTGATAAAATGATTATAGGTCAGCACAGCGGTTACTGCCAGTTGAACAAAATCTGTTGTTTATTGAAGATCTTTTTTTTTTTTTAATTTATTTTAATTAATGTTAATTAGCAAATAAATTTTCTTTTCCTTTAAACGTTCAATTTATGAGTTCTTCGCGAAATGAAAGGACAAATGGAGAGCTTTGTGAATTATAAAGGTTTTAAAATCCTACGTTTACTCTTGCGGCAATTACGATGGATTTTTTTATTTTTTTTTTGTTTGTAATATGCACTAATTACTTAGGGAAGTTTCTCTGTTCGTGTAAGATAATGAGGGTCAGAAAGAAGTGAGGAAAGACAAGGTGATAGGGGAAATGATGACCGCAGCCTAGTGCGTGCGTGCCCAGTGGAGTGAACACTCATTATAGCTAAGATCGAAGTAAGCTCACCGCACTTGAGATTTGTATCCGCGAACATAGGCTTCGTAGTAGCGTTGTTTACCTACCTATTCATACGGATTTGTATACTATTCCTAGACTCACATTTCTACCCTACGAGAGTAACATTAGAGAATGTGCTCGCCTCCCGTCGAATATAAATAACTTTCTTACTTATTTTTTTATAAAGTTGATCTTTCTGCACAACGTTTAGAGATGGTATTCCTGATCCGCACAGTTCAAGAGAGCTCTATTCCATTATTCAAAGTGATTAACTTCCATTATTCAAAGTGCCCACTTTATGAGATATCCAATGAATATTTCCATGCGTGCGTTGAAAACATTTTGTAGATGCAGGGAAGTGAATGTAAAGGTGAGTGTACGACTATGGGATATTAATGCTCTTGTACTCATTGCATATGTTCGATGGAAGCATAGTAGGGTATCGCTTCTCATATTGAAGCCTTACGGAATTATTAAGAAGCAAAAGAGAATGCAAGGAAAGCTTTTAACAAAATGTAATCACTTGCTCATAAAAATTATTTTATTCTTTTGCAAAAATCATTTGTTATTCGTTAGCAATTATTTACTGTTATGCAATGGAAACCATAAATTTCATTATTTCACAGAAATGACATAATAAGTTTTTTCTTAGCTAACAAACACATTTCTGGCTTCAACTTGAAAGATTGTCGATAAAAAGCAAACCTTTATAGTAATATTTCTGTACTCCTTCGGTTACTATAATATTTCCTGTGAACCCTTTTCCTCGTACTTTATTTTTACTTTTCATTCCGTTTACTTTATATTTGCCATTAACTCTGCGAAGAGCTTATGCTCCAGTTTATTTAGCGTTTGCTAGAAGAATAGAAAAAAAATGAAAGGAAATTTATGCGATTGCAAGCACGTTTCCTTGTGCTCATCCTTATGCTCTGTAGTACTTGAATTAAAATAACTCTTTAAACAAAATGTAATAATATTTAATGGTTCGCATAGGATAGGAAAGCAGGACAATGAAATGAAAATTTATTTATTATTTAAACGGGGCAGTTTCGATTAATACCTAGAGCTGTGTAAATGTCCGAGAATTAGTAGAATTTAACAGGAAGAGAAAGAACAGTCTAAGTTAATATGAACAGGAATTTAAAATGTCTGCTGTTTTTTCTCTTGCTCGAAATATAATGCAACAGCAGAAGCGAGTAATGCATTTCTCTTATGCAAATTTTGCAAAGCATAACAGTTGAGAACAAAGCGTCGGCTTATTTACTATTATGTACATTACTGTACTCTTTGTTAAGATAACTAAGAAAAATTGAATAAAGCGGCAAGCGGCCCTATTTGGAGTAGATTTATGGAATATATAGCGATTTCATTTGTTTTGGTATATTGTTTGACTGTTAAGAATAATATCATGAAAACCTCTTTTCAAATCAGAGGCAGCTTGACAACATACATACACAAGGTCTGATTACACTGAAGCTGATTGTTCGACTACATTTAAAGGGATTCGCCGCTCAAACCTTAATTGATCAAATCAATTAAAATGTTTTTTTTTGGCCTGAATAGGTGCGAACGTAATTAAGAGGTACGCAAAGGTTTGATGACATTCGAACTGAATGATTTACGTTTAAAACTTTTAATTTGATTTATTCATTATTTTACTCTACCCACTTATTTCAATTGTGGATATGGCTTTTTTCCTTTACATTGTTCTTATTACATGCAAGAATATTGTGAGTCCTAAGTGGATGCCACAAATGGCTGATAATGCTGTCGTTTATAATGGAATAAAAAATGCCCGGGTATTGTCTATCCTGTGCTAACACCTAACGAAAGTCCTATGCACATTGGTGCCAAGAAAGTGCCCATTTTTGGAGCGGCATTCGATGCATTCTCATTCAAAAATGTTAATTGCACAGTGGCTGAAAGCATTGAATGTTTCCGGCCCGTTTTGGAAATTGCTCATAAAGATGATACCAAAGTACGTGGTTACGTATCAGCCGTCGTTGCTTGTCCGTATGAGGGTCCAATCAAGGAAGTAAGAAAGGTTATGGAAGCTTTTTATGACATGGGATGCTATGAATTTTCCTTAGGGGATACCATGGGCGTTCGAACACCCGGAACTATAAGCAAAATGTTCGATGAGGTAACGCGCGTGGTGCCACCGAAAAACTCACTGTTCACTTTCATGATAAGTACGGTCTAGCTTTGGCTAATGTCTTAACTTCTCTTCACTACGGTATTACAGTGATCGATTCATTCGTTTCTGGTTTAGGAGGTTGCCTTTATGCGCGCGATGCTTTGTGTAATGCGACCACTGAAGATTGTGCAAAAAGTTACTATCTACCATTTACGTGGATACTGACCTTGTATGACTGAACTATCATACGTACAGTAAGGCGAGGTCGGCGTTGCAATCTTCACGCTCACGATATGAGGGAAAAATGCAAAAATGTTCCTTGAAATTTCAAGCTCCTTCTACCAGAACGTTGGTCTTACTTGTTGAATTCTAGCTTCTCTAATACACTAACCGATATTTTTACAAAGCGTTTATCCAAAAAAAAAACAATTTCAAATAAAAGTGATTTAGCGTAGCTTCATTGAGACAAGCGTTGAATGGTTGTAAAAGTGAGAGCGATTGGAACCAAGTCCGTCCTTCTGCTAAGAAATTAAGATTTTGTGTTTGAAAAATCTTCGAGGATAAATAAAAAGAAAGAGCAATTTTGTAATCCTGAATGATTGAGCTGATGGTGACAACTTTTACACTTAGTGGAATGTTTTATTTCTTCATGTCTATAATACATTTCAAAATTTTATATACGTTCTTTTCGGTAATGTGTCAATTTTTTCTACAATATGTTTAACGATTACATTTCAAAGCGCAGCCCATATGGAATTTTTGACAAGTTCATCTAAACTTCATTTATTACCAAATCATCGCATATTGAACTTTTTCATTCACATCGCCAATGACATAATTGCCAATATTTTGAAGACTCCTCTATATGGTTGTTTTTTAGACTCAGATTTTCATCAGCTACACCGCTGGCCACGAAGCGACTTAAATTGAATATGCTTCACAAGAGTGTCTTCTGTGTCGATATTTTTATAAGATGGGCGATGATTTTGTTTTTTCCATAAAGGAAGTTTCAGCTACAGCTAAGCTGTAAAGTAAATATATTCTTGATCATCGTGAAATTCTGACTTGATTTTGCCACGTCCGTCCGTCCACGTATCTGTGTGTCTGTGTGGTGTGTGA
>KK500133.1:102994-121710 GCA_000688715.1 Glossina pallidipes | reverse complement strand
CAAAAAAAAAAACCGTTCCCATTGTTGAGGACTCAAAACGATCTATTTTAATAAGATTTTTTTATTAATTCGGGAGTTTTTTTTGGGAGCTTTGCTTGTTACGTCCGATAATTTTGAAATTCGAAATTTTTATTGAACATTTTTTTTGGCGTATTTTTATTCAATAAGATCAAGAGTACCAACTTGTTAAGTATTAGTTTTTTTACTAGGTTAGCTATTGGCTAGGTTTAGTGATAGTAGTTAGTTTGGTTTAGTACATTGATAATATTGTCACTACTCACTCACTACTCTTAACAAAAGTTGCACTTTTGGCAAATATAACTATGGATGAGCTATAACAGTGAAAGTAATTCTACTCGCTTGTCTAATACGTCACTACCAACACGTTACGACAGAATCTTTCAGTGGTATCAGTCAGGTCGTGAAAGTATTTTGCAAGATAGCTCAGTCGCTTTAGATCAAATTTTTACAATTTCTAGCTCATCAACTAACCCAGAAAAATCAAAAGTTGAATATTCTATCGCTTTTGCACCCAGTGCTTCTGCTTGTGTACATATAACCGCACACAAGGGTCGCCAGCGTAGTGCGAATACACTCACGCACAGGTCTACTGAATACGTTTATGACTATCGCATTGAGCACCGTGGTGGTAAACGTCAAACCTGATGCGTTTTCTCGCATAGGCGCTTATGCTATGCGCTATGCGTAGCTGCTGATGGTTGTTTGCTGGATCTTAACTTAGATTCACCTTTTTTCCCTTCTAAAGAATATAAACAACTACAACAAACAATTGAGAGGAATCAGGACAGTTTACCAGATCTCTGTATATCAAACGGCTTTGTGTACAAATATGGGGGACTTTCTACGCAAGTACGGTGTCCAACAAGCTAAAATTGCTCTCCATTCACCGTTACACAAAGCGGCAGAAAGTGCCAACTGCTCTATATTACAAATAATGCGAAGACCAAAATATTTGGGAAATTCATCTTAGCGATACCGCATTCTCCCTACGAAGCATAATACATAATTCTATCGGTATGACTTCACACTATGCGCTGTTTGTTTCAAACATGATACAGCAGAGATATTCTTACGAAGTAAAGCGAAAACTAAACGCTGTAAACGGTTGCGACTTAAATGTGGATAACGCGCCAGACAAGATGCAACTTACAAGAGATGTAGTAGCCAAAAAGCGTACAGAAGTTTACAAGAAAAACCAACGACCATATAATACTCCTAGTAGACCACTATAATTTATAGAAGGACAGATAGTTTAACGAAAGAACTTCCGTTTAACTAATATGGAAGAAAATTATAACACAAAATTTGCTCCTTCCGATATTAAATGTCTGGTAACTAAAGGTGTAGTCTTTACAAACTTAACACTCTGACAGGGAGAACATTTGTTGTATACCATGTATAAGCTCAGGATGTGGGCCGAGACCACACGTTCGTTTTGGTGTGAAGTTAGGGTAGAGAAGAGTAGGCTGGTCTTTCTGCGTATTATTATTATGTACACATTCCATATTGCTAGGGACATCGATGAGACCGAGCTATGATGACCGCGTATATAGGTATAGGTGGCTTCTGTCGGTCTACTTTTGCTATTGTTTTTAAGAAAAAAGCAATACATCATTAAATAGCGAAACACCGCTAAAATGCTTCCTTTTTTTTATAATTCCGTAGCCTTCTTATTAAAATAAAAGAGAAAAATTCTTAAAAAAAGAAAAAGTCCAAAGTCCGTCAGTACATTGTAAAAGTGATTTTATTTGAAGCGAAACTCTTTCTGTCTATTGTCACGTGCACGAAGCCGTTGACAACCGTAGGCATATAATGACACAGCACAACAAAAGAATGAGAAAGAGAAGAAACAACATATGCAATGATCCGCAAGTTAGTCTGCAAGAAGTTTTTAACAAGGGCTCATCCAGTTAAGTTATAACTCGTAACGCCGTTAAATTTGTGAGTTCAAAATTTTATCAAATTTAATGAATTTACAAATTAAATAAATATATAAAAACAATGAAATGTTTAAAAAATTTTATCAACTAACAATTAATAATTGACTTTTTAATTAATTTAATTTCATTAATTGAATAGGTATTCTAATGTAAAATAAATTACTTTGTTGTGAAACAAATGGTATTAAAATTCAGTTGGCAATTACTGTTAATATTGTTGTGTGAGTGCGGAACAATACTTTTTTGCAAGACAACGCAAACGTATATATATGAATGCACAACAGGCCTTATCTTGATCTTGATCTTGAGATCTTGATGCTAAACTACGAGCGAAGGACATTCTTGCCAGCATGGTGATATGAAATCGGAATGCCATTGGGGATGTTGTTCTATGCTTGTGAATGTAAAGCGTAGATATCAGGCGACCATTACCTAGCTCTGGTACCATGAAGAAAAGTGATATGGATTTACCGACTGTGGTAACTTGTTGCGGTTGGCATAGTATGTAAACTAATAAAACTAATATATATGTATTAAACAAATAACAATAATAATGATGCGTTAACCAAACAAGTACTAGTGGTTTCCTGGCGGAAGAGTAAGATGGGCAGGTTTGGTTAGGAGTGTGGGTGTACCAAGTAGATAATAACTGGCAATTACTCAACATGTGCACAGTCTAACGGGCAAACTTATAAATATATATGAATTAACGGACAAACTAATACACACACACACAGACAAACTAATATATACGCACGGATTAACGGACAACAGAATGAAACAAACACGTAATATGACAAGATAACAGACAGACAGGGCCTGCAGATTTTTTCTTCTTTTGTTGTAACACATCAGCTGGACAGCTAGTCAGGCCAAATGAAAATTAATCCCAGCTCTGGACTTAAATATGTTATAAATCATGAATTTCCCCTTTGCAAAATTTTTAAGATCGCACTTCTGTTGCGAGCTTCTGCATGTTGCAACTGGAACGGTAAAATTACTTTGCTTCCATCCTTTTGCTTAAAAGAGTAAAGCTTAATGGGTTAAGCATACAAATGCGGATAAGCTGAACAGATAACACAATCAACGAAATTTGAGGGATATATTAGTTTAATGATTTCATTTGCTTCTTGCTTAAGAACAGTTACAGCAGCAACTTACCTAAAATATTAATATAATCAAAGGAAAGTAAGATTTTTCTATATAGTTCGGGCGAGTTTATGCGAACAATTCGTTTTCAAGTCGTATTGGTAGGACACTAACTAGCATCTCTATATTTTTAACGATGAAGGAGATGCGTTTATTTAGTTTCGCAAAAAAAAAAAAAAATATATGACGAAAATACATGAAAATTTATCAAACACAAAATTTACGGCGTGAATTGGTTTTTATTAAGAAAATTCATAGAAAATATTAATTTTCACATATAAGCCTGCGAGCAAGAGGTGACAAAATATATGTTCCTTTTATCTGGAACGTTCCACTCTTAAAGTTTGTATATATTTTATAAAACTTTCTCATTTCTTTCTTGTTACAATACTTGAAGTCCCTTTCTTCATCATTTGGGAAGCACTAATACATAGTAAACATAGAGAAAAATGAATTTTCTTACGTACTCCTTTCTTTATCTTAGTCCTTTCTTTACCTCGTGTTGATTCAAAACAATGAAAACAAAAAGCATGGGTAAGGCATATATTTAGAGGTCAAAAGCATGGATTCTTTTTCCCAAAAATTTATATCGCCTTTATACAGAAATATTTTGCCAGGAGTCAACAGAAATCCAAACGTCTGAAATGCAACTACGTCAGAGTTATCTGTTGTTGATAAGGTCCACCTCAGTATACTTCTGCCAGCGCTTTCATTAGCAGTCGAAATAAGTCGTTTCTCGGGTTTTATGAGCGTTTGTAAGGGCACTAATGAGAATGCAGTTGCATGCTGAAAAAAGCCAGGATTTTTGTTCAAAAAATTAATGGATGCATTCAGGTTAGTTCTATTCATTCCCATATATACGTCCTTAACTGTCAACTGCTAATTCTATTGTAAACTATTTCAAAAAATGGAAAAAAGCGTCATCGTCTTCGATATCGGCTGAAATGAAAGCAAAACGATTCACTTAATTTATGCGTTTTGGCACCGTGACGTACTATGGTTTTAGGCATAAGTTAAAAAAAAGACTTCTGCTCGATACCGTCTTTTTATACCACTGTATTAGTGAAGTGGTGTAGNCAAGGAAGCACAAGTGCTTATGAACGACAGAGACGATTTCATGAATTTATAATAAATATTCATAAGTGAAAACCGTTTAACCGTATGTGCGAGAGTTTGTGATAAGAATAAATTAAGGTTGCGTGAATGTGCGCAACAGGCAGAATGATTTGAAATACATTCATTTCTTTTTATATTATGCCAATCGATTCAGAGAATGATTATGAATCTAAGTACGGCGGCTCGTCTTTCTGTTTGACCGTCTCAAGTGGTTTTATTCATTATTGTGATTTCACTGTCAGCTATCAGTTCTCGAGTTACTTTGCAAATTTCCGCACTCCCAGACTGACGTTTCAGCTCAAAGATAAATGGATTTGTCGCCCTTTCTTTACGACCATTCCTTATGTACTCTATTCTATTCTAAAAAAGTGCGAAAATCCACATCAATTTTTAACGGTGTTCGACGTAACTCAATAAGTAACGATGTACTTAATGAATATGTAAAAGTCAGACGAGTTAGTGCTTTGATTCATTATTTCTCTTCATTACAAACGTACAAAACTTCTTATAGGACACAAGCCTTTACATGGCAACAAAGTCCAAAATATATAAATAAAAATATATATGAAAATAAACAAATTCACTAAGATTGGACTACACAGGTCTATCTCTCAGAGCGTTTTTCATATAATAGATCTCAAGAAAAGTTATCCTTAATCTTGCAAACACGGTTTCACTTTAGCCATTTTATGGCAAAAAGAGACGGGGAATAGGTTTCAAAGGTTTTTTGATAAGAGAATAAATTTTACGATATATCCGTACATTTTAATTGTCGTTTATGAAGGAAGTGTCTGCAGCCGCACACAAGTATTGGATCGCATTTCAATGCAAATCGCTTTATTAATGAAGTCAATTGTTTGAAAAATCTTTAAAAAAATATTAGATTTAAGTGGGAATATGGGTAAACTCCTAATAATAAATCTTAAGCTAAATATTAGGAAAAGTAAAATATAAAGACACAACAAAAACATCAAAATCATGTATAAACAAAAAAGAAGAAGAAGAAGGAAAAAGAAAGAATGTACTCTTCACGATTATTATCTCTGCGCATGTATACCAGGGTACTGGCCCACTAGGCTACCGCATTTTCAAGGGTACTGGCCCACTAGGCTACTGCATTTTCAAGTGGGCATACCTGGGCCAAGTCTCCATATCAGAGATCAACTACGATTAGAGTGGCCGAGGTATAGTGCATCCTCGATCAGTAATGCTCTCTGATGTGGTATACATCGCACAGACTACGGACACTCTATCTATCTCCATCTCATTTCTTGCGACCTTTCCCTTCAGTAGTAAATCATATTTGAAAAATAAAAAATTTCCACGCGATTCTCCGAAGAAAAAGATTTCGATCAAATGAAGAGAGAGATCTTGACAAACTGTCGGCATCGAAATATCAAAAAAGTTGAACTGATTGTTTCACTCGTCAACGAGCTTACGTTGTGATTCGATGCTGTAGACGGCGAAATGAAGTCATATTGAATTTGCCCGTCAAGCGTACGTAACGACCATAAGTGAGAAGTCACAGTCCACTCTTTAGTGTTGTTATTGAGTCATAATCACTTCATCCCGTTATTACATGCACACGTTACGCTTGCACTTTTCTCTTTCTCTAAGTCAGGGTATTTTCGTGTCTTTACATTCAACACATTTTCAGTTCAAAAGCTCAAATGCAACTTAAAACTGAGTATAAAAAATTTCGGTTCAAACCGAGTGTGACTTTTTTCTTTGAAACTTTTCGACCGTATTTTTGTTATTTTGTTTTGTGTACGAGTTTGTTGTGTAATGCTTTCGTAGTATGCAAAGATATGCAAGCACCTGCGTGTATGTTTTACTTAAAAGCCGACATATTAACACGTACGGGGTTTTTCGTTCACTCGTATTCATGTCTTTTCCTCTTTTTATTTAAGCATAATGATGCATGAGACTCACATCGTTTAATGTCTTAAGAGGCCATGCGGCTAGATAACATCTACATCTAAAGAGACACACACCTGCACCTGCAAGCTTGCTTGCTCGCTTTTCTTTTATATTACTCTTTGCTCTCGTTTGCCTTACAGATATGATAATATTTACATAAATTCTGTTGCAGCCGACATGATATGTTTTTATTATATATTCTCTCTAACGCATTTAGGTAACTTGGTGTTAACCTTCTTTGCTGTAGACGCCATAACGTTCATTGCCAGGCATATGCTTAAAATAAATTTATGGATTTTCTTCATATTTACATATTTACATTTAAGAAGGTTGCATACCTCCAGATCTTTGGTTTGCAATGTTTTATGTCCATTACATATTTTTCATTTTGTTATTCGAAATTAACAGTTGAAACGTGATATATAAAATAAGAGTAATAGTTGCACTTTGTCACGGTAATTGTTCTTTCAACCTTCACAACTATATGTATTCCTTGGTTAAGGTCGGTTAAGACATCATAAGCAGAAAGTTTAATTTATTTCTTTTTATTTCGTATTAGGAAAGCTCGTTGCTGTGTCTATTTTAATTTCAATGTTAAGTTAATACAGTAATAATAACTAGTGTCCATCTAATGGACGGTAGCCATCTAAAATAAACACTAATGCGGTGAGGTGCAATATCACAGTGGTGGTGCGGAAATCTGTATACATTTGCCAAATAAATTCTCGGTAAAAGAAAATCGGGGAAGTAAATGTTAACGATAACTTTTTGCTAATAAAGAGATAGACACATGTGGGAAAAGAATCGTAAAACAAAAAAACAAAAAAAAATTAAGTTTAAATTAAAAGTTAAGTTTAGAAAACAATTCCCAGTAAAATACCGTAGTAAAGTTCAAAAATTGAAAATTCTTTTGCTTATGCTCATAAGCAAACGCACGGTCAAGCGTACATGGCATCGGGACACATCTCTATTGAATACTTTATACTCTTGGGCACATAAGTATCTTCGTTTCACTTTTTACGCTCTGTTGCTCGCTTCCATAGCAACTGTTTACATCGGATGTCCGAGTCTACTATTTAATAATATTATTGCGTAGCGTCAGAGACAATGAAATACATAGATGTTCCAACACTTTTGTTCAATGTTGGGATTAGAAGAATTTAAGGAATTTTTGTGCATCTATTGTCTGTAACAATAGTGATGCTGTTAATTGGCAATCATTTGTGTGTTTGTTATTTCATTCTGATTATTTGTCTCCTCGCGTCGCGTACTCCCAAACGTTTGCATAGCAGAAGCATATAAAGTTCTATTATTTTAGTGTATGTGGGCTGTAAATATGTATTATCGGAAAAACCCAGACGATAGGTATGCACGTAGCAAATATAATTCATTTTCTTTTCATCGTTTATTTTGAAGAGATCAAGAATTCTAAAGTCTGTGTTCGCCAAATGCTTCGATAAATTTCAATGGAAATTTTCATATCAAAAACTATAAGAAAATTTTTTATTTTTAAATATAAAAAATGCCGTAATTTATTATATTTATCTTTATATAATTTACTTATTATTTATATATTTTATTTGCTTATATTTGCATATATTTGACATATTTTATCTAGCGTTTCGTATCATACATTCATTCTTCTTCGATCAAGGCTGAAGCGGGAACGACATACTGTAAGTGTGCTGAGTTTTAAATCGTCGGTAAGCTGAACCAAATATAAGGAGGCGCCGATGCCAAAGGTGGGTCCGCAAAGTGTCCGCTTGGCTATAAGAAAGTTAAAGGGATAAAAAAAAAAATTAAAATGTACCAGACTTCATAGTAATAAAATATGAAAAAATTATATATGTTTTTAAACCACATAAAGAAAACCTAAACTATCACAAGGTCATAGCTACAAAGTTTGTAGGAGTAATCATAAGTGAACTAATAAATAAACTGAAAGTCTTTTGCTACCGTAAAATGGACAAATACTCAACCGAACATCAATGAAATTAACCTGTGGGACGGGCAAGCTAAGTTGGCATGGGAGTGACGCAATCCCACAAACAAGATCGGACTTAGAGTTCTGTTCTTTAGAACGTTTCGTAAAAATGCTCTCCATTCTACTCTTTCACTCCGTCCTTTATGTCTGTGGTATAATATTCTTTTTGGTTAAAAGACGATTTGTATTAAGGAAAGAGTTTTCTAGATCTGAAATAAGTTTGCGATTCTCTATTTTAGCCTTAAGAAAATATTAGAGGTTTCCGAAGTATCTTAAATTTTTTGCTCTACGATATCTTTCATGTGAAAGTAATTATTTTCGGGAATATTTATTTCACTGCCTGACAAGATTGTTTTACATAACAGCCCAGCTGTGATCTTACCCCTTGAAGGAACTTTCGACTGTATTCGCTCCTTGTGAGAATTGCACACTCGAGTGAGTATTTTATAATGGGATATCCAATAGGGATGACATGATTTCTTCCTAAACCTGCGGCTATATTTCAAATATCGTAATCATCCTGTCCTTGGTAGTTGCCTTTAATAAGGTTTGCAAGGGAAAAACATAAGTTTCAGGAACGTTTGGAAATTATCCAGTGCTGCTATCGAAAGTGCCTCCATTTTCGTGCACTTTTCGCAATTTTTGTTCTTCGTAATATCCTTGCTATGCTCCTTGTTCGCCGTAATGTGTATTAATTTTCTTTACACTACGTTCATGCGTCAAGAAGATCAAGAAGTTCTCAAAGTAACGCAAATAATGCTATCAGTTAAGTGTTTGATCAATTTGTCGGATTTCAGGCAACAAGCTAGGGTTGCTTATGAACGACTTGACGAATCTGAAGAAAATCTTTGGCCTAAATTCCTACAAAATTGTTCTCTCTCGGGAATTAAAATTATTTGATCCTCGTAAACATCGTGACTTCGTTGATCTTGTTGTAGGATAGCTGGGAAATAATTGTGCTCTTTTTAAGGAAAGCAATTTCTCAGATGAGGCTTATTTCTATCGCAACTGTATGAAGCCAATCCACAAACTATTTGTAAGACTCTTTGATATTTCGAATAAATCATTTGGTGTGGTATCATGGTATCATGGCTATTGACCTCCATATCTGTTCCTGTTACAGTGAGTGTTGAGGTATACAGATCGAATTTAACGACATTTTTATGACTGCAATTGGAAAATATCGATCTAGAAGATGTTTTAGTTCAGCAACACGAGGCTGCTTGATACGCAGCACGGCAATCGATTTATGATGTGAAAATTTCGGTGATGCAAAAATTCCAAGAAACTACGTGTTGAACGGGAAAAGTTTTAGTCGTATGGGCAGCGTTTTTAAGTTTCTGTCATATAATCGCTCCTGCAAAAAGTGAACCATTAAATGGATTAAATGTCTAATTTTTGATGTTTTATGGTGAAATTGATAATACTATGATATAAAAATCATCTCTACCAAATTTGGATCTCATAGTTCTATTTTTCACACCACACTTTTCATAAGGACTCATATCTTTTGCAAGCCGTCGCTAAGTAGGGAATTAAGCTATCGGCCTTGCCTACTTACAATAATTGTACTTGCTGTCATGTAAGGATTATTTCAAAAGAATGAGAAAGGAATCGCGTGGAAAGGAAGACAGAAATGTTTAAAAACATGCTGAACCGGTTGGTGTCCTAGATTAAATGTTTGGCAACTCCGCTATAGCTGGTCGCAGAGCGATAATACGGACTGCTCTACTTTATGTGTAAGCATTTACATATACCAAAGTTAGCTCATTGTCTATGTAAGCAGTGAAACGATTAGACATGCTTTAATTGTACTGTGTATAAATGAATTTCGCAAATTTAATTTCTAGATAGTAAAACAGCTTTCCGGGTCATCATTTTTTTCACTTACATCTTTTGTTGCCTTTTTTGTGTTTTTGGGACAGTTCTTGTTAACTTTCGTGTCGGTGTCATAGATGTCTGCATAGAAATCATTTATTTGAGTTTCTGTCGCAACACTAGTTGGCATATGCGGTTTTAGCGTAGTTCTCGCAAGTTTTGCTTTCACTTATATATTTCGCAGGTGATATAAATGATATAAATCGTTCCGTTCGTCTAAATACCTGTTGAGCATACGTTATGTAGCCTAACTTGACAACAGTTTGCGTATTTGTTTGATTAGCTGCTAATGTGCAAAACCGTACACTCCTCTTTTTGCCGCCCACAGATTAACTACCACATGAATGATTTGATTTATCTTTACTTATTATCATTTAATTCAACTATTATGTTATCATTATGTATATATCCGCCTGAGTGGTCGAGTAGGCAAAAGTCTGGACTAGCAGTCCAAATCTCAAGTACGGTAGAGTTTTTAATAAAAGCTGAAAGCCTTAGATGCTAGTGCTTTAAGACTTTTTAGTCTTAGAATTTATTCTCACACACATTATACACACATAAACATACACATGCTTAAACCACGCACGAAATCTATTTATCATTTCCCTTTCTTTACGGTTTAGATAAGGATCATTTGTATTTGCAATAACATACATTTGTTTTTAATACACAGATCGCCGTTTACTTTATGCCAAGGGGCATAACGGCATCTTTTGATAGAGATGGTTGTCGCCTCAATAGAAAATCAACCATCTCTATAGGAATGATGGATGGTTGGTTTAAAACGAATTGATTAATGCAAAATGTTTTCATTAATATTCAAGAAATATTTTTACTCCTATGTAATAAGAATGTAGAAACGTTATTAGAGATTTCCGTTTATGCTAATATTTTTTACTCACTCTGGGTAAAATAATACCCGCTAATATGCCCTTGTGTTATTACTAAATAATGTGCCAGTCAGCAACCCTGGCTGACATAGTATAAATAGCACAGAAAAATTTGCTATAGGAGAAGCGGTCACAGGCCGTTCAGCGGTAAGGTTCAAGGTAATCATCAGTTGGGATCTTTTGCCTTTGTTCTTGAGCTTAAAAAATTAGCTTAGAAAGCTAATAGCATAAAAGCGAGATTAGGGACTTTCTTTCAGCTCGGTGATGACCGCTTGGATTTTTCCTCTGCACTCATCGTCGGCCGCACTTAATTAAGGAAGAGAGAGGGTCAGTAAATCGTTTATAAGATTTATATTTAACGTTAATAAAAGTCGAGCGCAAGTTAAATGAGCGGGAGCTTTAGTCTGGTAACGTGGACCTTGGCGCGTGTGAGCTGATCCGCACATTAAGAGTTAGAAACATACCATGTTGCAAAACTTTAAAAACTAAAACTGTTTATTATTCAATTTGTATGGGTTGTTACGTGCCATTGATACATATTTGGAGATTTTTCTTGTTCAGAAAATACAACTAAAGCTGTTAAGACCTTAATTATTTTTTAATTTTGAAACTTTTCTTTGGAATATTGTACTACCGCATAAACATATCTTGCTTGTGTATCTTCGTGTAAACTCAACACTTTGTTGCTGACTACATCAAACATCGAACAACAACAAAAAAGGCAGCTAACAACTTTTATTTTGAACGACTCTTGGCAAAAACATCAAAAGGGCTCTAACGAATTGAAAAACCTTTTATGTGGTCGTGCAAACAAGAAAAGCAAACAATCAAACAACAACAACAAAATAGAATATGCAAAACTTTTTTTAATAGATTCATCAAAACCTGTAAGCCGACGGTGAGCAGATGTATAACACTCATAAACAAGAGCAAAAAGAACTTTGTGCTTACATTTGGGATTCATTTCATAAACGTTGCTGCGTGTGTTTGAATGCGTTCTACGCTTGAGTGGTGAAGAATTCATTCCAAAAGTAATTTTCATCGACAAAAAAAAAATTCATAATTCGACTTGGCCTGACTGCCATAAAAGGAAAAATAAAGTTAATTCGCTTTAATAAGTTCAAGCGACCATCGCTTCTATTTTCAGTCTGGAGCAGTGGAAATATGCGGTTTTCGTAGACGATATTCGTAACAAAGATAGAAATAGTCCCAGCCGTTCGGTATAGATAGACAAAAACTTCTTCTCACTTTTTCTACTAACACGTAAAAATGAAGAAATTCTTTACTGTGATGTTGCAAATTTACAAACAGATACATATATGCAGAGAGGAGACTTTATGTAAATTCTTAAGACTTTTTTCTTTCAAAGCCTTAAGCGCAGAGAGGTCGAATATATAGGGCATCGATTCCTTTACTTCGAAAGAGGCAAACAGTTCAACGATTAGTATAGTAGTGTCTAGTATAGAGTCTATAATAATGTAATGAAGTGAGTGGATTTTTATTCGAACAGCATAGATCGGAGCCTTGATTATTTCACTTCGAAAGAGGCAACCGGTTCAACCATTAATAGTGTGTAGTGTAGAGTCTACAACCATGTAGTGAAGTGGATTTTTGTTCGAACAGTTAAGGCAGCATTAATAACGGTAGTGGAATATACGGAACATCGATTCCTGCACTTCGAAAGAGGCAAACAGTTCAACGATCAATAGTGTCTAATATAGTCTATAACTATCTAATGAAGTGGACTTTTATTCGAACAGTTAAGGCGGCATTGCTCAGACTTCGCTTTAAAATAATCGAACCTATGTAATAAGCAAGAAATTACGAACTTTTAATATATAAACTTTTCCAATGGGATAAGGAAAAAATTACGTTTGCTGTTGGGGAATTCTTAACTCTCTTAATAACATCCGTTTGGTTACGATAGTCGAGAGCAAATACAGCAAAGATCCATTTGCTCGAGATGCTTAAAGAGGAAGCCTACACCCAACACCACACCACACCTTTTTTCAAGGGTAGACAAATAAATGAGCGTCAATCCATTATTATGTGGTGGAAAAGATAGGGCAGGGTCCCATCCCAAACCTCGCAAAGTAAACATCGAGAAGTCAAGAAGAAGAAGAAGGGTATCTATAAGTCGGAAGTCAAACTATCGACGAGTTTTCAAGGGTTGGTCTATCTAAAGAAATATACAGACACTTCGTGACGTTCGGGTCTTTCCAATTCTTTAGACTATCTTTTCATAAATCCTAAAAGCGGTCTAGCTTTATTAACTGACACTTCCATATGACTGTCACCCTAGAGTTTTGAATCAAAAACAACTCCTAGGTCTTTGGAATTGTAGACATTTTCCAGGATAAGACTGTCAGTACGATAATAAAAAGGCATCGTAATGCATCATGTAAAAGAAGTTTTCTTACATTTGTTTGAGTTCAGCACCATACCATTGATTGCACACCTTGAGCACAGGTTCGTAAGATCAGACTGAAGAAGTTTAATACCATATATTGAGTGAAGGGAGAGGGACACTTTAACGTCATCTGCAAACATTAAAACACAGGAATGTTGAATGCACTCCGGAACGTCATTCACGGATAAAGCAAATAAGCTAACACGACTGCTCTGAGGAACACCAGAAGTGACATCCATTACTCTGGAATAACAAGAATTCAGCACCACTACCACAAAAAAATCTGCGAAAGGTCGGTTATTACAGACGTATCGGATGATGAAAAATATCCAAAGCTCATGACGGAAGGAAACAGGAGATTATAGTGTAGTAAGAATTGGATAATCGTCACAAGCTTGTTTTAGTTTGGTCACGCCTACGCATTTAGTTTACTAGTCTCAGAACTTATTAAACGATTGAGAAATAAAATTTGTAGTTCTAGTTAAAGGATTGAAGTGATAAACCTGTTAACATACGAAACATAACTTTCCCATCACTTACGTAAATCAAAAGCAGCAATAATGTTATCTACTATTGTAAGATAAAGAGAATAGTAATTAAAGCAGAAAGGGAGAGAAAAGTCGAGCAAAGATGACGAATTTTGCATTATTTCAACGTGGGTTGAAAAAGTAAAACTAACAAGTCATTATTAGTGAGCTTAGTAGGGGTGGAAGGCTTTTTAATACCCTTTGCTCTCAATGATTTCCATAGGGTTCACGAATATGTATAACGTACATATATAAAGATACTCAAGGCTGTCACAACTATGCAAATCATACTACAATATTGCGGCTGCGGTACTTTCTTCCGTTTATTTTATTTGCTCTTGAGTTTTCATTCATAGCCTTGATTGCAAAACCCGAAGCGAAAATTAAAAATGGAATGAAAAGTCGATAACGGACATAAGGCATGAATTCAATTTCACGTTTGACTAACTTTTCAAATTGATTACACTGTCAACACACTTAATATAAGGCATACATATGTAAGAAATTCTTCTTGTCATTATTTAATTTTATTATTATAAACTTGTGGGATTATGAATTCGTCACTTGTCGTAAAGGGAGTATTAAGCTTGTGCCGGTAACTTAAGACGGACGCATTTTTTGTCTGCTTTATAAGCTCGTGCGCCCGTCTGTTTGTCTGATGTCCATCTATGTATTTTTCCCAATCAACACACAGGTCGCACCATTTAAAATATTTTAAGTTTGGTGGGCAACGTGACGAACTCTATTGAAAAGTTTTTGGATCGGATCATGTTTGTGGATAATCTCCATATTCCTCCCGCTTTTATGATCCAAAAGACTAATTTTTGATATTTTATAATGAAAAGTTGTCCACAGTGATAGCTTGATTTAAGAATTAATTGTGCCAAATTTTGGATCTTTTTGGATCCCAACCCATTTAAGAGTTCCCACAAATGGTAAGCATTTCCGTGGCAATAAAGTCTTATTTTGAGTACTTTATGATGAACATAGGTGGACTAATAATAACGAGATCTTTGACAAGAATAATAATTTTGTTACATTATGACAATTAAATCAGCTCACGTTTTCGGGTCCTCTTCAATACAAGTATGCTTTTCTATGAACACAAGCTATAATTTTTAATATTTGATCATGAAAATGTATGAAGTGGTGTATTGGTCGAAGTAGTGTCGGATGTTTATTGTTGACTGCCCTCACTATTACGTTTTCAGTTGCTCCAAGAAACCATCTTATAATACTCGTTAAGTCGAGTTGAAGTTTAATATCATTGGTGAACATAAATATGTCGGAGCAGTGGATAGCAGAGCGTGACCAGCCAAAAATTTCATTCAATAGTTGAAAAATCGAAGACACGAAACTTATTTTGTAAGGCTTGCAAGACAAAGAAAAATTAAACCAAAACAAAATTGAATTGAATTTTGATAAACAAAAAATAATTTCTACTTAGTTCTAATAATGGAGACTTAATGGTTATATCTGGTTTCAATACATTTTCGGGTAATGTGAATAGGGAGTATGACGGGTTATAGCGTCGATCTTACATACGGAACTTTAAGCCCATTCTCGGAGATGGGTGTTTACAAGTCTTTCCAAATATCCATAATCTGCTCCTTGCACCTTTGTGATTATGTGTAAGCCATAACTGACGTCACGTTATGCTCTGGAGAACTGAACTGAAGAGCATTCGCCAAGTAGAACCTATCTGTAGTACCTCTTATGCTTCAATTTTTTGTTTGATCTTCTCATAATTATATCATAGGACACCACTGAAGAATGCACATGTTTTTTGATAAATAACATCGTGCAGGTTTCCTCATTGTTTTGCAAAAAAATCTAACTTGTAAACTAAGGGTTGGGGTGACATGATATTTTGCCACATATCGTTTGAAGATTGGTGTTGTCCTTTTTTTTCTTGCTTTATTTTTTGAATTTGCATGCATTGAATTATCTCTTCATTTATGTATATTGGCTGCATAGAGTAGCTAATGATGTTTAGTAGATAAACAAATCATATGGATTTGTCAGTAGTGCTAAAATCTATATATCAACCTATAAGTTTATCGAACGCTGAGGTTTATATAGGGAATTAACACATGTAGTAATGGCATTGCTTATCACACTGAATAGTATGTGGCATTGTGTTTCACATCCACATCTTTCCATGTGGACGTCGTCTACACCCACATCTTCAATTTAGGCGCACCTAATTTGATTAACTTGTCGCGTGTAGTATTATTGCTTCACTATAATCCATGGTTTACTCTCAAGCGTTATTTTTGTATTCTAAGCAGTCATTTTAACACTAGCATAAGCATTCTTCGCATTTCATTCACGTAAACATTTCTATTTTTCTAGCATAAGCAATATTTTTAAACTTATGGTACCATATAAGAACAAGGTCGATAATAAAGATGGACTCATTATTCACATTTTGATTCAACAATGAAGACGATTTTAATCTTGTCTTTCACATACATAGCCCGGTACTTAGCGACTTTATTCGCTAAACCAAACGTGCGTTTTGAGCGAATGGCAAAACTTTAAGACATCAATTTAGAAAGTAGAAACACTCTAGAAATGTTCTTTCCAGTTTGTTGGACAGTACGTGCGAAAGCGAGTCCACGACCAGCTCGTTTGGCCTGCCAACATGCTCGAAGCGAAAAATCCGCTACAGACAATGACATATAGTAAATGGATTCTAGACGATCAGTTGTGGATTTTCTGAACCGCAAGCACGATAGTTTTGTGGATTAACTACGTCATCCGCAGATAATAATAAGCCTCCTCATCGAAGATGATTTTCTTCTAAAAATCAGTATCCACTTGTTTTCGTTCAACAATCAATGCAACGAATTCTCAAAACGTTGTTTTTTCATGTTGCAATTAATTTTTAAAAATCGTGAATAGTCAGCTCCCGCGTTGTGTTTCTTTTCGTTGGCTATATTTTACCGCACAATTCGCACAAAATGCAAGGCTTTTACGAGTTTCATTCTACATTCTACCTTTAGTGTAAAGGAAGTAAAGGTGTTGTCTGCAGATTACATTAAACAAATTTTTGACGAACTCTTTACATGTTTTACCTGTGCGCAGACAAAAACAAATTTATTTAACAAATAAACCATCAGATCCAGTTTAAGAATAAATAAATAAACCATCAGACCCAGTTTAAGAATAAGTGAATTGAATATATATGTATATATATGTATATACATATCTATATATGTATATATGTATATGTATATGTATATAATGTATTTATACGAAAATGCTATCATTCATGGAGGTTTAAAACAAAAAAATGGCAATTCACTTATTCTTAAACTGGATCTGATGGTTTATTTGTTAAATAATTTTCTTTTAATATATACATATATATATATATTTCATATACATATATACTACAAGTTCTATCTACATTAAGTGTCAATAGAATTGGGAAGAAACCGCCTCTTGGCATTGATTATGAAGACATGTATTAAATAGTTGATACTGTTGCTTATGCTTTTGTGTTTTCGATAATTTCTTTAATAATTATTTGGCGGGGAATTTGAGATATTGCTGTACATAGGCTCTACTATTTTCCAACTTCGAAATCGAAATACGCTGAATTAAACTTTAACTAGGACTAGCATGTGAGTATCTTGTTGAAGCAACAGTTGTGGACTTTAAGACTTTAGAGTTAAGCATACACAAACACACACACACACACACACAAGTATCAATCTAACAGGTTATAATAAAACTGTGTAGAGCAAAGATGCGTTTATAAAGAAAACTGAAGTGAATCGTTAAAGAAAAAGAAAATTTCATGGAACAGACACAAAATAAAACACGAAATACGTTTATGGTGTTTTTAGCTTTTATAAAACCCCACGCAATCATGCGAAACTATATGCGCTATCATTAATGGAAGCAATAAATTCTGTTCAAACTTTTCCATTGACAAGAACTTTATTTAATGCTTGCTACTGGTTTGTTTAAAATTTTTTTTTTTTTTTTTAATTTTGGAAAAACCAAGAAAGGTTCAAGAAAGTTTAAATTAAGTTATTATCGTCGCGAATTTTATTTGAATTTTTCTACATTTGTCAAACCTATGGCGTTATGTGCCGCACGTGCTAAATGTCGTAAACTGACTAAACGCTTAATAAGATTTTATGCCGTAATACCTTCTCGCAATTGTATTGCCACAGACTTTTCACAAAGAGAGTAAGAGAGAGCGATAGAGTGAGGGAATTCGCATGCGCTTAGTGAATTAAATTTTCCATTTGTCTTAAGAGTAGTCTCCGTTCGTTTACTCTTAGCATTTTCTCTTAAATAAATTGAAACAATATTTCAAAAGTAGGGTGGTGCTAAAAATGGTCTGAGCGAATCTAGTTTGTGCGAATTTATGCAGTGCACGGAAAGATTCGAGATGGTTCCAGCTTCTAATACACCGGTTGAACCTAGATCACTGTTTTTCTGTCCGTCGTTCGGGGCCACCCACCGACTCTTGTGGCATTTTTTTACAAGTAACATATTTCATAACGTTAGCAATAAACCCCAGTTTTAAAAAAAGTTCCTTGCCATACTAGACGAATCTACGAGATATGAATGGGATTTAAACATTTTTTTTTCTTTGAGTGCTGCCGTCCAATATAAAGAATTGTAAGTTTTGAGTAGCTTCGAACACTTCTGAGCACAAGAATTTTCACCAATAGCAAGTTTATTTGACCTTAATGTAGAATTTTTGATGCATTTGTAGAGAAAATAGATGAGCAATTGCATCAGACGAAGTGATGTATGGTATTTGAAAGTCGGCCTTGCTCGATTATATAATGTTTTAATTTGTTTATACTTTATACGGGAATACCCCTACGGGAATACCCCTACGGGAATACCCCT
>KK500133.1:72424-96748 GCA_000688715.1 Glossina pallidipes | reverse complement strand
CATAAATTCAATATTAAATACACATGAATGGGAGAAGAAGAAGAAGGAACAATGAAAACTTTTTTGCAAAACTTATGCAGTCGATTTTTCTTTGTGAATGGGCTCGACCACGTGGATATTCAAGATGAACACAATACAAAAGGATGTTACTGTGGATTTTCTCAGTTTTGAAAAGTCAAAAAATTATATTCGATTGCATTCGACGTGGATGCAAGATTAGCTCATATGTCAAATTTAGTTGAAAGTCCAGTCATGGCGGTTCCGAAAGTGAGCATAAATAAAACACACTTCTAATTGAGATTTGGATTAAAACTGCTTTTCAATGTATTGTCTGGACCTTGGTATTTTCTATGTGGTTTTATTCAAATGTTCCCACGGCACGGTTTTCGACGACTTGCCTGCGTATAGCGGGCAAGTCGTCGGGCTCGATTATGACAAGAACGCTCGTTTCTATAGCATTGAGCCTGAGGATTGTTCGCATAAACTCGTCTCTTTATGTAACTCCATAAAAAAAAGTCCATCGGTGAGAATGCTCACGCTCTTCGTGACAAGCTCACATTAGCATTTTTGGAGTTCGTACGGTCATTAAACTTTTCCGTCAATAAATTCTTTGTGTTACGACATGTATGGCAAATTGTACCATTTTGTTGAAACCTCATATCATTCAAGTCGAAATTATCTAACTCATACCACAAAAACTCAGTAATGACGTTGCTATGGTGATCGGTATTGAGAGTCACTGCAATGCCATTTAAGTCGTCAAAAATGATACTTTCAGCCAACAAGCGACGTATAGAAGTTAATTTTAGTGCACGTTTGAGTTCTTTGAGGGTAGTAGATGGGATTTTTTGACTCTAAAGGGACGATTATCCTTCTTTACGACGTCATTTATGAGCTTAATATGAGCTTCATCTCACTTGAACAAATCGTAGCCCGAACAGACTTATCATTTTTGTGACAAATCTTAACAAGTTTTATATGCTTTATTGTATTTTTCCACGATAATTTGAAAATACTGAGCACAAATGTGAATTTCGATGGAAATTTGGAAAAAAGCATGGATGCAGTGACGTTTAGAAAAGAAACCTCTTGTTTGATGGACTCTTGTTTGATGGACTCGTATTATATCGGCGCACACTACAAATATCGTGTAGATTTAGTTTCCCATTTTACACACAAATGGCAACTCATTGTATATACATATGTACAAAATGATCAAGCTACTGGCAAAGATCTTCGTGTTCACATTGAATCTTTTTTATTCACCTAAGTTACTCATCTGTTGTGGACTTGCCGACTCGCAGAAGCTGAAAAAGATATTGTACTGTATTGTATTTATGTGCGGTTTTTAGGTTCACTCTTCAACTTGACAGAAAGATTTCATCCATTAAGGAAAAATTTTAAGATTACTGCAGAAGCTGTGAACTAAAAGGTCGAACTTAAGAAGAATGGCAAAATGATCAGATTTTTATTTTATTTTATTCTTTTTATTATGAGCGGAATATTCAGTCGATTAAGCAGACTTTCGAAGCTGACTTAAGATATTTTTATTTGTTGTTTTCCGATCTAAAAAAAAGATAAGAAAATATTTAAAGTCAACTTTTTCTTTGCAGGCAAAGGTTTGAGATTACGACCCTAGCCTCAACATAAACGTCAGCAAACAGACCTAATCGTACACATGTTTAAAACTATGAAGCTATTCGTCCTGATTAGATATTTGTGATTGCACGAACTAAGTTGTGATCAGTGAAGGATGTGCTAAATATTGAATAACAACAAGTAAGAAAGTCACGTTCGACGTAAGGCAAGATTTTAATTCTCTCTGCTACTAAAATACTTCAAATCCACTCATTATAAGCGTAAAATACTTATTGTTTCTATTGGTCTACTAGGGTGACTATTTGGCTGTGCCTTAAGCTAGGTTTGAAAGATATTTGTACCGAGTTTGAGATTAATATCGTATATAGACATCCATCCATTTTTTCCAGAACGTCTCCGTAAATGTTTCGACAAGTCACTGAGTGGTCACTGAGTGGTTTTCCATTATTTTAAATTCCAATGTGACTTTGAATTATTGTACTGAATTATTGTGCACGTGTACTAAATTTATGCGTAGCGTATGGGTGTGTAAGGGCAGTTTTAAAATTCTCTATTACTTTTGCGGTCGTGAGTATTTCAACAGATGAGGTGTGCGAGTGGACTAACAGATAGACATGGGGAAATTGCGAACTTTTCTCTGATCAAGAACTAATAGGTCAATCGATCGATAGGTCAATAAATCCCGGAATGAAACATAGAAAAACAGTTTTCGTTTTTGAAAAGTTTGCCTTTATTCAGCGGCATAGTCTCCGTCAAGGGTGATAGAATCACACAAAGTTTCTCTAACATTTCGATATCTGTGTTGCAAAACAATTTGCGAAAACTTGCCTATATAGGCTTCAGTTTCCACGATGATCTGATGGATTGATCAAAATCTTTTTCCCTAGAATATCGTTTTGCGACTTGCAAACAGATAATAGTCGCTTGCGTTCAAATCTGCAGCTCTGAGACAGCAAGTTGAATTTCTGTTTTGTCATTGTAACCATGGAGTTGTGACACCGTGCACTCTTTGCACAGTGAGCATCCTTCCGAAAGGTATCTTTTTGAGGCCCAAACTTTCATGCACAATAATGAGAAAAATTGGATTTCTTAAGATAAGATCTGCGGCTAACAAGTCTTTGCTCGCGGATTTAAATCTCAATGCCATACTTGGCCGTAGCTGCAGTGACTTGTCGGTCGGCTGAGATCGATTGGCCACACATTCACTAGGCTGCGGCCAATCCTTACCTTTCTTTCTTTTGCCCCACTTTTTTCTGACCATCACGAAATTTGTGTTTCTCTAACCTTTTGACATAACAGACCTGGTCCTGACAGACCTTCAAGGTTGGCACTTTTTCCGTTGTACGATGGCTGTACGTTCGCCCCGTGAACTTTCGCCTAATGCTTTACTTTGTGAGATCTGTATATTTTAGTGTTACTGGCACTAATACTCCCATCGTTCGATGGCCGATATAATAATAGCTTTTAGTAGCGATCAAGAAGAAGGATTCACATCGAGTAGCCCTAAAAAATTGTCTTTAAATTGCAAGCGAATCAACAAATCTTAACTAACAAAGGAGAAAGTTTATTAGTATTCTAACGAACAATCGTATGATATAAATTAAGAGACAACAAGCATATGCTGTCTTTAGCCAAGAAAAAGAATCAGGTATCAAAATTAATAACAACAATGTTAAGAAAAGAGCAAAAATTTTTGATTTTTCTTTGTTCGCAAACTTTATATGCGCTTGCTTTGCATTTTGCTTTATTTTATCGTTAATTCTTTAAAGTTTTCGTTATTTGTATAACAGATGTTGAGTTTTATTTGTTCTTATTTGGGTTTACGTCCTCCATAAAGCGAATGATTGAAAACTTTTCCACATTAATAGAAAGAAACTCATTAATATCTATGGGCCTAGAGCTATGTAAACGCGTTCGCATTGTTTTATTGACTAAAGTGGAGCAACTGCGTACAAGTATTTGTATGGATTCTTGTACGGATTCAGGCGGAAATATGTAAAACTTTTCAAGAGTTTTTAAAACTTTTCCAAGAGTTCATAAAAAAATTATTGTAATGTAACTGAAAGATGAAAATCTCCCTTTAAATTAATTCGTATCTTTAAGTAAAATACCGCAAATTTACATAAATTATATAAAAATTTAATCGGTTTTAATTAACGAGTAATTTCATATTTTACGTAATGCGATTATTTCGGTAACCGTTTTATTCGCTTGGTTCACATTTGTTGGTTTTCTAAATAAAATTGCGACGGATGGATGACTTTTTATTTGAGAAATCTGCCAGCCCTTTAATCGGAGAGTTTAAAACGGAAAATATAATTTTGTCACAACTCCTTCGTATGTGTAAAACAGTCACATAGTTAAGGCGCAAAAATGCCGTTTCTTACCTGCAATTCAATACAAAGCACACACAAGGAACAAAAATTGTTATTTAAATAATGTTTGGATAAAATTTTGTTGTTGTATAATATCTTTTCCTCTACGAGGACTAAAATAATGCGTCATTTTGGTCCCTCAATGAATATCTGAAGTTTTGAAATCTAGTTATTATTGAGATAAAGAATTGTAATCAATGTTTAGAATAAGTAAATAAACGAGTAGAGGAATGAAGAAAACAGTCAGCTGGTAACATGATTCAATGGAAGCAGGAAAAAGCACTCGCTTTTTCTTTTTAAGCCTTACAGGCTTGAATATGCAAATAAAACGCTCAATAAAGCGACATAACTATAATACATAAGCAAGTAGGCAGGGGAAGAATTTGTTGCCAATGCGTTTGTTGTTTTCTAACAAGACTCTGTTGTGTCGAGAAACCTTATGAGCATTCATCCCTTCAAACCATTTGTTAGCGCAACAACAAAACAAACTGACTGTTTGTTTTTTAAAAATAGAAGATGAAATAAAATTCTTAAAAAATATCAGTCCCGTTAAGTTGATAACATTTCTCAGGCTAACGAAAAAATTCGTAACGCTGCGGTGTTTGCTCGTGAAACGTTAAAATTTGTGTGCTACATCGGACGACGATATCGAGCCACTTTTTTGGCCATTCCGAAATGCTACAGGGTATTTAATACAGCTTCATGGTCCACATTTTTTTACTCGATTTTTATAGGCTACATTACTTGTATTATAGGGTATATTAAGTTTGTTCAGACGTATGCAATACGCAGAAGGGCTTAAAATAGACCCAGCTTTTATTATACCCATCGATTCAGAAAAAGGCTCCAAGACGGTCTGTTCGTGTGACCGTCTGATGCCTGTCTATGCAAATTTTTGTTCAAACTCCAGGTCGCAAGTTTTGGGGTATTCTGATGATATTTTTTACATAGACGTACTTTAGCCCAAGGGCGAACGCTATTGAAACGAAATCGGTCCACCTTTCTGAGCAGTCCCTATATAACGTCATGTCTTGGAAACTCGTTATATGGAAAAAATTTCAATATTCAAAATTTCTCCACAAAAGTGGCCAAATAATAGTATTTCGCCATTTTAATTTGTTATAAAAACTTTTGATCGGTTGGGGCAATTTGTGAACTCTCCTCTCATGTAACGAGAACTGAAGTTCGTATGGTCTAGTGTTTAATGTTTTACGATGAAAATCAGATCATAATAGTAATTTAGGATAAAAAAATTAATTGTACCAAAGTAGGACCATCTCGGCCTATTTTGCGATCTTACCCTATATATAGATTTTCACGAAAATTTTTGTTTTTTAGGCCAGAAAAGTTTGAATATTTTATGATGATAAATGATCCATAATAGTAGCTCGGTACAAAAATTATCTATACGGAATTTTGAATATATTGTATTGAAACTCTTGGGCACAATATTTCTTACGAAAAGTAAGTCTTTATTTTGCAAAGAGGTGTACTTTTTAATTACAGTTCCATAATAGTACGGAAAAATAAGAATTGTGTTAGACAATGTGGTGTAGGGTACTTAATAGTTGACCTAGCCCAACTGTAACGTTTTCCTTTGTTTTTATTTAATATTACTCCCTCTTTTTCCCATTTTTTACGAGAAAATAGTGTAAAGTCGGGTTAAGAAACCACTTATGCAGCCCAGGTTAACGTAGAAAGCAAAAAATTATGCTGTGTGCTCGTGGTAAAGTTTTAAATACGTCGAAAGTTATGTAAATGCATAGGAAACAATCTAAAGAACTTTTTCCTTACGAAAACTAACAAAATAATAAAAAGTAGAATAAGAAATTAATAACATTTGCTCTCTCTCTCCCTGTTTTGTAAGCCGCATTGCAGCATTGTTGTGGACTTTTTGGAAAAGTTGCATCAAAAAGAATTAGATTCAGTTCTGGTTCACAATTGACGTTTTATAAACTTAGTAAGTACCTGATAGCTGATGACTATACCAAGCACAAAGAAAAAGCTGTAAATAAGAGTAAAAGGAAAAAAACCAGCCGCATAATACATATGAAAAAAAAAACACATATCACACTTGCAATCTAAAATGTGGCCCAAACTTTTTCTGTGCTATGCTTTTTCGTTATTGGTTTTCATTTCACAACGCCAGGCATTCTGTGATTAAAGTCCCAGAAAAAATGCTCTTTGAACCTTTTTCGTAATAGTTGTTGTTTTGTTGGTTAGTATCTCTTTTTCCTTGTGGTCAAAAATGAAACGAACTGTGAAATAGAACAGAAGCTAAATGTTTTTGCTATCTCTTTGGTTGTAGGTTCGCCAGTGTTATGTACTCGAATGTAAAAAGCCGTGAAAATAATGGAAACTGAGTTTATGGCGTGGATGAATAATGACATCACTTTGTTTATGAGATCAACGAAACAACGCCTTTTTTCCACACTAGCATCTGCCGTAGCGCATACCGCAAATATCGTTGATGTTCCCAGGAAAACCAACTACACAATCGCCCAGTGTGACATGACGATATTATGCGGTGTTAAAGATGTTGATGAGAGATTTTTAATCATTAAAGTGAGTGGCTCTTTTATGTTAAACAAGACTTTGGGGCAACTTGTAAGTATGCTATATAGTACGCAACATTATCTCATATGAGTTGCGTATTCGAATATTTTAAATATTTACCGATTAATGTATTCGAAGAAATATTTCCACGCAACAGTTACTTAGATTAGTCATGTCAGGTAGCGCAACATGCATAGATTCCTTGGTGTACCTGAGACAGACACAGTAAATGCGACAATGTGTAGTTCGGCTCCAGTCATGCCACTTACGAACTGCCACGGAATGTTTTTAGTTCACAGTCTGTAGGTCAGTTCAAAAATAATTATGCCTATGTTCGTTTCAAGAATGAACGATTTTAGGTGTTTTCGGGTTAATTCAACCACATCGCTATAAAGATTTTTATACAAAAGTATAAAAAAATAATTTTTTAAAATACATTTTTTTTTACTTTTTCTAAGGGATTGGTCTTTACCAGTTGCTTCGGGGAGTGACCCTGTTTTCTCCTTCTATTTAAGTAAAACAAGTAAAAATACTATGGTGGGACACGACACGTCATTAAATACCGACACAACTTTGCTTAACGCAGTTATTTATACAACGGCTTTTCAAAATAAAGTCATGGCAGGTAGTCGAGGTAGTGTTCTGGTTGGAACCATTTTCAATAGCATTCGTCTTTGAGCTAAAACGTGTCGATGTATGAAGTTTCTTCAAAATATCTCAAAAATTGCTTAGTTTTGTTGATTGATCACAAGTAAACAGGAGTGGACAGACGAGCATACAAAATAATAAAAGCTGGGTCTATTTCAAGCCCTTCTAGGCACAAACTTAATATACCTTAGTACCGCAAATAGGGTAGGGTATAAAAATGTTCTTAAATCCCTTACAGAACATTCTTTGCCGGCGAAAGGGAAAAACGGTGTATGGTTTCCAATGTTTGTTTTGTATTCGGTTTACATTTTTCTAACGTTTTTTTCCTATCGCTCGATTGGTGTCCGATGTGCTTTTTGTTGAAAGTAGAATTGCGTTTTTAAAACGTTTCGTAAATACTTATTTGTGGTTTAATTACATACAGGAAACCAGTGGCTATTTAACTAAGTTTTCCTAATTTGTTTTAACCCTTGGCTTGGTTTTTGACGTTCCATGGTTTTTCTTTTATTCTGTTGAAACTTTCAAAAAAATACTATTGTATTGCCGTTGATGGAAACGAACTTAGAAATGCACCAAAATATTTTAATCGACGAAGAGAACTTTTTTTTTAAAAAGAAATTAAAAAAAAACTTTAAAAAGTGTTTAAAGAAACTTCGAAAAAAATTCAATCAATTGAAGAGCTTATGCTTCTTCTTCTGTACTGTAGTGCAACCTAATCACTTTTATAATATTTTTAAGGCATTCAACTAAATTTAGCTTTTATACTCATCACCAGAGGATGCGGGGTATATTCATTTTGTCAAGACGTTTGCATCACCTAGAAGGAAGCATCAGAGACCCCACAAAGTATATATATTCTTGATCTTGATATTCATGTCCGTTTGTCCCTCCATCCATTTTTCCGTGTGACCGCCTGTTTGCAACGCCTAGAAGGAAGCATCAGAGGCACCACAAAGTATATATATTCTTGATCTTGATATTCATGTCCGTTTGTCCTTTCATCCGTTTCTCCGTGTGACCGCTTGTCTGTGTAATGTCCGCTATAAACATTGTCCTGGCCGCAAAACTGAAGATATCGACTTCAATCTTGGCAGAAACAGTGCAAGTCCTTGCACGCAGGCTGCTATTCAAGAAGGGCCAAATCAAGTGAAGGACACGCTCACGGCACGACGTAAACAGGGAATACCTCCGTTTTTTAAAAGGAATACAAAATTGCTTTTGAACTGTTGCAGATAATTGTAAAAAAATTTGAACGCTTATTCTATGGGCTATGCTATAGCACCTGTATAAAAAATATACCACGCCTAACCAATGTTATAGTGTATCAAAAAAAAGAATTTTATTTTAAATGTCTTTATAAGGCGCGGAAACAAGCTTCAAAATCCCCATGAAGTATATAAATTCTTGGACGGTTTCAAATTTGGAATCCACCTAAACACATCCGTCTGTTCGTCTGTCCATATGTCTGTGCAACTGTGTAGTGTTTGCGGTAAACATTCTCCCATTAGGAAAAATGATAAAGTCGCCTACAAATTTTCTAAAGAATTTAGAATTTGGATAAACCTTTCCAAAGACACGCCTTCAACGCCCGGACGCCTATGCGACAAAAACTTTTATTTTGAAAATAAACAAAATCAGGCGCACCCACTCCGTATTATAGAGGATGAAAATTTTAGTGTTTTCACTTCTTTTGTCTTTTTAAGGATAACGGTGGTGGACACAAACCATTCGATCGTGATCGAATATAATTTTCTTACCTGCTTGTTTTAAATCCTTGGTTTTACGGGGGTGTAAGAGAACGGATCTCTTATTTTGTTTTCTTCAAACTCAATAAAAAAGCCAAAAATGAACATCTAAGGATTGTGACCCCTTTTTTTATCATTAAAGATGAGTTTATGCAAAAAGCATCTGATACTTGTGATATGACTACGACACGATATATATTTTTCATAGTTCGGCTAAGCCATAGCTCATTCAGCGAATTTTGTTCTAAGTCTTCCGTTTATTCTGAGACCTGAGAACCTGTAAGTAACAATTTTAATTTTAAAATATAGCTGAAAGTCAAATGGACCCGCAACACCAGAGTACGTTGTTCATTCGCTTGTATTGAAATGCGTTTAACTAAAAAGCCTGAACAGAATTCAGCGCTTTTAGACTAAGTAATGATGGTTTTGTAGCTTGATTACAACGAGACAGGTCACTTATTATTTCTAAGGCTTTTTTGAGGAGTTTATACGCTATTATGCTAAGTTCTTAGCTTGCACTAATCTCTATAGATATTATGCCACACTTTCAGCGATTATACCCGAAAAAAAACTGAACGATTCGGATTTATGTTTTGATCCGATTCAAAGCATAGTCTCCAAAGTGTTCTTTTTTTATCTTCGAGCAGAAGCCAGAAAAAGATAAATCACAATGTGGGAAGTCCATTATCCCTTTTGAAATCTGAATATTCTTTCAAAATCGATCGCATCGATCCAAACCATATTTGTATGATGCGACAAAAAGACCTTTAGCTACTACTTGGTGATTTTTGGGCAACACATTTTTTAGGTTTCTATAGACGTCGAAGCGCAGCCACCACGTTCATAATTTTGGATACATTCTCTGCCTCCTTTAATGATTTATACCAATTCAAATTCTTTTTAAACGGCGCAATATCGCCAAGAGGCTCTCCTCATATTTTTCAAGCCGACATTCCATTTTTCATGCAAAATTTCATAGGTGAACTTCCTCGCTCATTTCAAGGTTTGGAAAACGCAATTTATCAAGTAAAAGTGCGCAAGCGAATCTCATTGACTACTGAAAATGTTTACAATCATGATTGACGCAGCGAGATTTACGCGAAAGAACGATACAAACTTCTTTCACTGATTCCTTTTTTGCTTTGCAAGCTACTTCCGTAAATTTATGAGTAAAAACGATGCAAGTATTGCTTACATCATTTCCATCGATGTGATTGTTGCTTACATTATGTTGAAGAAGAAAGTCTTCAGTTTGTTTCGTGTTAGCTTAGACTCTTAACAAACAGTAAAAAGTGCCGGCATATAAGTACACATTGTCCTGCTCTGTAAAAGTTGCTCCTCACATTATAAGTTTCGATGTAGATTTTTAAAATAGATGAAGGGAAACTCTGTCCTAGGATGAACAACTATGTACGCAAATATGTTAATATTAAATTAAATGCCTTCGAAAGCAACGATGTGCAAGAAAAACTCATTAGTGAATTAAGCACAAGTGCACTTAAAGCGAAGGAAATATTAATAGAAAAAAAAGGGAAAAATCTTCTTCTTTTTCTTTACATCTGTTTACTAAAAAGTGATTAAAAACAATGAAGACACTAATGAGCTTAACTTTTCATAAGTTTTTGTCATTTTCTTTGCCAGCCCAGCGGGGTCTCAAAAGCGTTAAGAGAAGTTTTAACAAAGAAAATAAAATTAATGTCCATCTAGTTCGGTTTACCGCCTGCGGAACGTGTGCAAATTAACACGTGAAACAATAACGCAGAAAGCACCGTTAGAACAGTTGGGTCTCTTGCTAATTTTCAAAGTTTTATTACATGTTACTTATTGGGGGGTTATAATTTATCACATAATTGCGCATACAAACCGAAAACGCCGGAAACAATTGGCGGCATATACAAATGCGAGTTGTCTTTAATTTATTGGTACGTTAGGCGGCAAACAAGTGCAAAGTTTTTATACACCCAAGCACGTACGGCTCAGCTTCGCTTGTATGTGTGCGTGTCGAAAAAGTTAAATCTCCGCAGACTGCTTAAAGCAAGTGAAAGTAGGTATTGAAAGAAATTGAAGCGAACAAGTACGAAAATTAGATTCGGTCGTAACCGAACCTGTTACACCCATCACACTTATTCTAAAAGAAGACAAAAAAAGTAACAGAACTAAATTTTCGGGGTTGATTTTTTTCAGTTACAAAAATAAAAGCTTTTGTCATATAGTCGTGTGGGCGTTGTAGGCGTATCTTCGGGAAAGTTTAAGTCATTTCCGAATCCTTTTGCAAATTTGTAGTCTGTATCTTCTTTTTCGCTAATGGGAGAATGTTTACCACAAATACTACACATTTGCGTCGACAGATAGATGAACAGACGAACGAACCGACATGTTTAGCTGCACTTCTAACTTGAAACTGGCCAAGAATGCATGTACTTTATGAAGTTTTTAAAGCTTGCTTCTGCACCTTGCAAAGGCATTAATTAAAAAAAATTAAATTTGGATACATTATAATATCGGGTAGGCGTGGTAAATTTTTTGTACAGATGCTACAACATCAGCCATAGAATACGCGTTCAATTTTTTGTACAATTATCTGTTATAGTTTATGAGTAATGAGAAAAAACCAATCTATATTGGATATTACACATGTGGACAGACGGATAGACGGACAACTGGAGAGATGGTCAGGCGGGTATGGTTAAATTGATTCAGAACTTGATTTTGTTCGAAAATATATATACTTTGATTGCAATCGTTTTGACAAAATGAAATATGCCTCTCATCCTTCGGTAATGGGTATAAATATGAAAATTGCATCCCTGAACGGAATCTTGTTGCCGTAATACAAATAAAACGACAGTCACTCTCGCTGTAAAACTAGCCTTTAATAACCACGACCTAAAGTCGAATTATAAGAAATAAAATTATAATTACTTTTAATTAAATCAGTTGGGGTTGCGTCAGTTAGTCACTGGGGACAATTTTTTTACAATTTGCTCTAAAACTTCCACGTTGCTTTCGCACGAAATATTTCGTGGAAATTTATTACGGGTTGTAAGTCACGCTTTTTGGCTTGGGTCCGCCAAATTTCGAATTTGACCAACAGTCATTGTCTGGTCTATAATTGAGCAGAGAGGAGGATGGGTAGACTGATGACAAAACGGTATTAAGGAAATCCATTACGAAGCCATTAAGAATGATATGATTCCGATATGATTTAATCCGAACTGTTTACAAGTAAAAATATTTTATTGAAAGGTAAGGAATGAAAAAAAGTCGGTGTTACTTGGCAAAAAAAGTTTGTTAAAAAAATTCAATAAAAACAAAATTTAGTAAAACAAAATTCAAGGCTTGGCTGTTGATAATGCCGCATAGGTAACTGCACATTGGTTTTGCACTACGTACATAAACCACACTACGTACATTACAAACGAAAAGACATACCTGGTATTCAGGCGCGCAAATTTTGATACGGGTATAAAAGAGAAAAATCTAAACAAACTGTTACTACATCCAAGTGTAACGAAGTAAGCGTAATCTGCCATCAATGTTAAAAGCCCTGAAAATATTTTCCAAAAGAAAGAAACTTCAATAAACCACAAATTGTGAACAAAGTGAGGTTAAGATTCGATGTAAATTTTTGCTTCGTCCTTGAACATGACTGAGCTTGAACCTAAACTGCCATTACTTTTATGACACTTTTAACCCAAATCATAATATGTGTTATGACCTATGGTATGCATGCTATTGCTACGCTTGTTATTTTTTGCATATAAATGCCAATGTAAGCCCCTTCAAAAGCACACTTCTTTTTAGAAAGCACTTTATCTCCTCAAGTATTTTCACCTATTAATTCAAGGCTGGAATTGAGTTCAGATAAGGAGTAGAAGATTTTGTTCAACTAATATTAATGACTCTTTATGAGAAAAATAATAACGATGGGGAAAATGACGATGATGACATCACACACACTTCCACTCGCACGTTTATGCGTAGTATTCTTTCGAACAGCATTGTATTGGTGCTATTGTAACAAAATTGAATATTTTCTTAAAAAAAAAAAACATTTCTTTATTGTCTTTGTTTTAATGAGTTCCATAATGGAAAGAGGAAAAAGAAGCATTCCTTTAATTTCCTCAATGCCACGCAAAGATATTACATGATTGCGTTAAGTGATGGCAGTATGATGGGGCATTGTACTACGTAACATTAATGCGCCTAAGCTATACAATATCCGGTTATCATAAAAAGAAACGTACTATTCACAAATTGATTTCCGGTTTTGCAGAAAAATAAATCGATTTTTTTTTCACTTCCTCTATGCGAATAAATGAGTTAATTATTTCTTTCATTAACCTACACCTCTCATAATGAATTATCTTTTACTTGTAGTTTCGTTTTAGGCGAAGTTTACAGACCTGATTTAAGTATCTTGGCTAATTTCTTAAAGGTCTTTACAGGTTTGGCAGTAAAAAGCTTGCCACTTCTATCATATAATATGTAGATTTTTCTGATCGGTATCAGAAAGTGACTAGAATCAAACATGTTCGTCCGTTCGTCCGTGTAATGCCTATGGTAAAGATTCTCCTTGTTACAAATAAACCTATCAGGTTCACACTTGACATTGGAAGCTGTTGCAGGCAGATTGGTATTGAAAGTAGAATCAGACAATACAAGGATGTAGTATAAAGTAAACTAAAAGAACCCCTCTTTTTAAAAAAAAAGGGATTTTTTGTTCATTACTCATAAACTACCAAAAATGTTTGTGGGTATTTCTAGTATCTATATAAAAAAGGAAAGAAGTTGTTACTAGAGAATATTAAAATTAACTTTATTTTGTCAAAACGCTTACATCACCTAAAACGAAGCTTCAGAGTCATTATAAAGTACACACATTCTTGATCAGTATCAAATTCCGCTTTGTCCGTCTTTTCGTATGTCCACTTGTGCATTCAACTAATGATATGAAAATGATCTCTTAGTTCGCTTTATTTTAACATTTACCCAGGAAATTCCATCCTGATGTGACTCAAAGGCTAACACTCACTTCCGGACTGCATCTATCTTTTGTTCTATTTTCATGACGTATTTTTATAAGGCAGAGACACGATGTTGTCAATTGGGAATAGAATCTTTAATTATTTAGTTAACAAAATGCATTATCTTCTATTGGCATTCTTTACGTTCGGAATGCGAAGAAATCCAAAAAAAAAAAACAAACAAAAAGAAGAACTTGTGGTAACATGGGCATCAAGAGCAAAAAATGCATACCAAGAATTTTATTTTAGTATTAAATAATTTTTTCTTTTTACATTTTTGCAGTAACTAAAATTATTTTTCATTTTATTTTCAAATTCGGTTAAAAATAAATTTAAATCATATCAATATATTATATCGTAATTCAAGCAGAAAATTGCCATTAAATATTTATAGTTATACGCACCAGCATGTAACATTTAAAATACACATGAAATTTTGAGTTATGACGTATAAGAGTTTGTGTACATTATTATCTAGCTTTGCTATCATTTGCATGAGGCTGCAACAAACTGACGGATCTTTTATCATTTCGTAAATATTTGATTATGCCAAAGTAAATGTTTATACATATATGCAAGATTTTTTTTGTTAGTCATAGCTAGCCAAGAAGTTAAAGGGTGTCCATGGGGGTCAGGTTGCCCAAAGTATGATTGCTCCGGCAGGAAGATGCACACTACCCATCGGAATGCCGGACGATTGCCTTCTTGATTGATTGCTGGGTACGGCCCTTTGGGGAGTATTCGTGGTGGCTGTTGTTGTCCCAAAGTTTCGCGGGGAGCTTTTTAAGAGGTGTTTAGATAGGCCTCGACGTAGACCACTAAACGAGAATTTGGCCCACACTCATTTTCTATTGCGGTACTTCAGAATAGCGAGGCCGCCTTCAATGTGGATTGTCTCTCTGCCTGAGGTGTCCTCAATCTACTAACATCTCGATTGCCAATGGTTGCGGGCAACCCGTCTGATTAAGGCTTCGCGCTAGGTGCAAACGTTAAACCTCTCACAGAAATCTGAATGAATAGCTTTCATGTGATAACTTGTTAAAAACTTTGTCAGTTTCTGAAAAAAGGGAGCTTAAGAGACCTTTACCGCCTGGTCCCCCTGTGCTTTTATTTTATAATTCTTTTTATATTTACAGACTAAGTGACTTACACTGATTTGCTTAGTCAGCAGTCGCTGTTGGTCGATTGTACTGGCTTTTTGTAATAATTAATCACATGTTCTACAAACTTGTGAGAGCATGTAGAACCTTTTGAACGGCTGGCTGCAAAAAGAAGTATTTCGTTTTATTCAACTTTTTTTTATGACTTTCCGGAGGAGTATTCGTATGATGAACACACAACCGTCTTATCGAAAACTTATGTCTTAGGCATTTAGTTCTTCAGTGTTACAGATAGATTGTTAAATCCACCGCAAAATATGTGTATACGTGAAATGCTTATAAATCATAGGGACGTGAGTTCGTTGCTTTCGAATGTGAATATACATGCACATATATAGGTATTTATTTAAGAAAGTAAATATTTTATTTTTCAAAAGTTGTCTAGATTTTCATTTACGCTATACAAGTGTATAGAAAACCGAACAACCCATGATATGATTACAAAGCCCCGAAGAAAAGTAAGAAGTTTAGTTTAGTGTAAAGCGTAAACGCGCAACAAGAAAGCTAAAGGAAGAGATTGTTAAAGCTGGGGATTAATTTTCTGAACTTTAATAAACGCACTGTTGTTGGGCAGGAGGAAATAAATTTTTCAATTCAATTGTAAAATGAGGAAAACTTACAAAGTAAAGGGTAAGTAAATAGTGTGCATCTATGCATACATTTTTATTGTTGCATAATGAAATATTTTTAACAAATTTACAAATTGATAAAAACGTACTTGTATTCTGCATTTTGAAGGCTTATGCAAATTAGCCCAAGCGCACTTGGCTCTAAGAACTCCTATTATCCATACAACATCCATATATGTTCCACGTGTTCATATGGGTTATTCTACTAACCTACGAAGTGCATAACGACAATATAAATATTTAATTGCAATTTCCTGTTTATTTATGAGTTCAAAAATAAAATGAAATGCTTAGAGACCTTACAAACTTATCGTAAACAAATCGTATTTGATATGGATACAAAATAAAATTTACGGGATTGGACTGTTTGTGTGATGTGATGTACACCGATTACCACATACTATTATTATTATGATTTTGCAAAAAGTTTTGAATATAAAAAACATGAACCTTGTAAGGTAACGGGTCATATATGGCCACATGTATTCTAAAGTTGCCACATGTACTAAACTTATACAATCAATATTGACAGGCAGTACCTTGTAACTGTTTTGTGTTAAATGTGTGGATGTACAGTTTCATTTGGCTACATTTTAGAAAGAAAGACTTCAACATCAAACCTTTTGATACGAGTTTTATGATATCTTTTATTTAAATGAAAGGATGAGCGAATACGGCGTAACTAACTCGACTGCGACCATTCCATGTGTTACAGACGAACAATGCAACCCAAGTCCTAAAGTATTCTCTAGTTTATCATGCGCATTTATGCACACCATTGAACGCATTAGAGATCTTCCAAAGTAGGCATATACCTGATATATGTATAGTCGACTGAACCATATCTATCTTGATCTTTGATAGGCAATTAATGAAAACATCTTTGACAAACAGATGATTTTAACATATAGTGAACAAAAACTCCGCTTTATGGCCAACGAACGTTCAATAAATCGCTTTTGTTTACCCTACGCTACGACAAATAATATTCTTAGTATGGCATGTGGGAAGGAAACCTCTTCTCCTCATAACTCTTTTGCCTCTGTAGTTGGCGTCGGTTTAAATTTAATCATGAATAGTTGCAATAATAAGAAATAGGAAAGTTACATTCGGCAGGGGCCGAATTTCGTACACCTACCACTATGCCTTTCGCATTCTACTCTCCTAGTTCTTTTATTTGATACCCATTTCGCTGGTATTATTGAGAAAAAATAACCTCGCGATGATGGTAGATCGTTCATTTTAAAATTAACCCATTTTTAGGCGGAGAATATATCTTCTTTTGAGAAGTGTACAAAATAGTTTCAAACGTTTCGACTTGTTTGCTTTATGATAAATAAGCATTAAACCTCAAAAAAGTGAAAGAAATTAAAATTTACTACTCGTAACCCTGTGTGGATATGGCCGAATGGTTCGATTTTTGCGCGTAAAGAGTAGAGTGTCTCGCAAAATAAATGTAGAAATTAGCAACCTTCTGACTTTTGTAATATGTGGGTATCGAGCAAAAAGCCAAAATTTTTATTAAAGAAAAACGGAGTTGCGTTCAGTTTACGCTTCGCCGCGGACTTCTGCTCCAACCGATATAGCGCATTTTCAATAACAACGTGCGTGCATAAAATTCCAATGTTTCTACCAAATTTAAACTCGATATCTTCATTTCTGCAATCAGGAAAGTGCATATAACACAATTCACACAGATGGACAGATATGGCTAAATCAACTTAGAATTTCACGCTGATCAAGAATATATATACTTTATAGAGTCTCGGAAGATTCCTTTGGGGTGATACATACATTATGAAAAAAAAAAACAAAATTAGCATACCCCCAACTTACAGTAGTGGATATAAAAATAACAACCTCAAGTATGGAAATAGCCATAAAGGGAATTCGACTATAGCAGAAAGACTATTATCTAAAAAAATCCCTGAGTGAGAAAGCTTGATTTAACACTGAGGTCTCCAACAGGGAGAGTTTTTAAAACGAATAAAAAATTAATGATTAATTTTTTTTAGCAAGTGTTGATGACAACAACATGGAAATCTTGACTGCCACGCCAGCATTATTTTTTACTCGCTAAATGGGAGCTGGTTGTACAGACAATACGGAGGAAGTCCAATTTTATTTTCTTTGTTTTTGATATTTAATTGAATTAAATCTTACTTAAAAAACCACATACGACATATTAAAAAATCTATCGTGTCATTCTATGCAGAACAAATGCTTGACAAATCTAGTACACAATCTGAGACGATAGCATCAAAATCTCTACGCAATATTTTGTAATACATGGGTTTTTTATACGTTGTCTGTACGTGTGAATGGTTTACTTATTTCTGGGTCTTTTGTTCATTGCGTTACACGTATTTATCAATTTATTATACAAGTAAGAAAAGGTCAGTGTAACGCAATAAACGCTTTATGGAAAGTTATTCCGCACTATGTGTACTCTCTTACTTCTTTTTGTCAAAAAAGTAAATGAAGCAAAGATTTCTCTTATCAAAGATCTTATTATTGTATTCATTGAAACGGTTCTTAATGGTGTAGTGCCAAAATGAAAACAAAAGAACGCTTAATCGAATCGAATAAACAAATTTAAAAAAATCAAATTGCGATTCTTACCTGTAAGAAATATATAATTAGAAAACAAGTAAGAGAATTACATTCAGTCGTGACCGAATCTTTTATACCCATCACCATTATCCGAAAAAAAGACAAAAAAAGTGAAAAAGCTACAATACATGGAGTGGGTGGGGTTAATTTTTTCTATTTTTAAAATAAAAGTTTTTGTCTCAAAGGCGTCTTGTCGTTTCAGGCCTGTCCTTAGGAAAGTTTAGGTCACTCCCAAATTCTTTTGCAAATTTTTAAGCGACGTTTTCATTTTCACTGATGGGGGAATCTTTACCACAGGTACTACACAGTTGCGCAGGTAGGCAGATGGACATAGGAACTGACCGACTTGTTTAGGCAGATTGTAAATTTGAAACTAACCAGGAATTTATACCCTTTATAGGGGTTTTGAAGGTCGCTTCTGCGCTTTATAAAGATATTGAAAACAAAATTATATTTTGATACATTGTAATATTGGGTAGGCGCGGTCAATTTTTCCACATTTTTGTAGAATATGCGTTCAAATTTTTGCACATTTATCTGCTATAACTTATGAGTAATGAAAAACAAGAACAATTTTTAATTCCGTTTGCAAAACAGAGGTGTTCTCAATTTACGTGGTGACATGGGTGTGTCTTTCGACCAATTTGGCCCACTTTCAATACCTTCCTGCGTGCAAGAACTTCTAATGTGTCTGGCAAAATTGAAGTCATCATTACGTTTGCGGCCAGGAGAAGACTCAGACGGATGGATAGACAAACAGAGGGACATGCTTATGCATGGAGCCGCTGATGCTTTCCTCTGGACGTTGCAAACGTTTTGGCAAAATGATTATACCCCTCATCCTCATCCTTCGGTAAAAGGAAATAAAGGTCTTGCTTCAATTATAAAACATTTGCTCGTTAATTACTGTGAGAAATGTATTCATATCCAAAGAAATTCATCCTGCTTCGCTCTACTGGCTGTAAATATAAAAGCCGTCAGAAAATTTGTTTGCTTTTAAGTAATTCGTTTTGCTTGACAGATACATTTTAAAAATTCTTCAGAAGTTTCGAATGTTTTTTTTCAACTTGCTCCCACGCGTAAGGGACGGTCACAACATGGTTTGGGTGATGGTCAATCTCTCGAAAGACGGTAATAGATGGAATTTCTCTTTTAAGTTTTTCATCTCGCTTCAAATAAAATCTATTACAGAAGAGACAAATGAGTTCATAGATTTGCGCTCTAGCAAATGTTTGTCCAGATTAATATTTTATCGATCGGTGAATCACGTTTTAATAATTTGTAAACTTTTATTATCTGAGGTGTCACTTATTTCAATTAAGTTGTTCGCAACCTTTTTAAAAAAGTTTTTCTTAGATTTCCGCAATGCAGATAGTTTACGTACAGAAAGTTAAGTAAGTTTACATTTCCTTTACCACGTATATTCGTCAGAATATAACATATAAACCAAAGGAAAATATTTCAGTAGTGAAAAAGTGTTTTATTTTGAGAATTTCCGGATGCCAATGGCTACTTAAAATAAATTTTTTAAACCGTGACTTGGGCAACCTTGATGACATTTAATGATGTACAAACGAAGTTATGGGCACGAAAATTTTCGAATTCCCCTTGGCTCCGATGTTTAGTAGATTTTGTATGGCGGACACAGCCCTACACTTTTTTCTGAATTTTCAAATTTCTCATTCTTCTTTCATTCATAAAAGCAGGTCTTTTATACTTTACCTTACTTGTGGTACAGGACAAGTTAAACTCGTGCAGATGTACGTGTAACATCCAGAAGGACTGAAGCGAGATACGCACTTTATTGCATCGATTGATAGAGAATATGATCATAGCTCAGTAAAAATTAACTATGTCAATATGTTTTTTATTTGAAGTTTCTTTATTTACATATATCATAAAACTATTCTTATGTAAGAAACCTTTTGCGTAGTAAAAAATTTGATTTTTAGTACTTTGTGGTGAAGAATATCAAGATCTTTTACAAGAAAAACAATTTCATTAAACTTGGACTACGTCAGTTCACATTTTGGGCAACCTCTCAAAAACGGGCTGTGGTGCAGGATATTTAAAGGTCGGTGTCGTTCGGCTATAATGTTTTAAGAAATAAGTTTTATGTGGAGCAAGTAGTAACGACTTCAATGTAAATAAAAATCTAGTACCTGGTACTTTGCAAAATTGCATTTAGAACAAAATAAACACCAATCCCTTACTCTTTTCATACCTTGATTTTTATAGTGAAGTCTGAGATTTTACATGAAAATTCAAACTACATAAGAGTGGGTATATATTCCGTACGCATAAATGTTCGTTTTTTCTTTTCTTTTTTTGCTTTTCTGGAATCTTAATGAATTTCGTGCATAACAAACTGTTTACTTACACTTTGGGCAAGTAATTAAAGTGCAGAGCAATCTTGATTGCTAAAAAAGTTATTGTAGTTACTGAATAATTTCAAATTAGTTAAAAAGAGCTTAAGCGACTTGTACGAAATTTAGAAAAAAAGAATGGAAAAATAAACCATTGGGTATGGTTAGTCTGCGAAAAGGTTGTTAGAATTTCATGGTTGCGTCCGTTTATATTGAAAACACAATTATTATCCTGTCTATGTGATTGTTGGAAGCAATTCCGTTACAGCGCAGACACCAGCTTGAAAAATACATGTAAAAAACTTCCAACACTTTTGCTAAATTTAACAACTCAACCTTACGAGGAAATATTTCTTATACATATCGACACCGAAGGACATACGGACAGATCGACGTGCGTAGGTACATTGAAAATTTCATACTAATCAAACATGTACACTCTTTATAGTATGTCGGAAGTTTCCTTCTGCGCGTTGCAACCATTGATGATGGGTGTAAGAAAAAACGACAATCTACGTGTCTTGAGCTTCTATTCGGTTTCATAAACAGCTCGAAAGTAATTGCAAATGTAAAATAACAGTTCACCTTTTAATATAACAGCTGGCTAGAACCAAACAAATTCCGAACATTTCGACTGATGGTAAAGATCCGTCTAAACTAAAAAATACCAAAGTCCTCCGTAAATCGGAAGTGGCGTTGAGAAGCCGCTGCGTCATCGTCCTGCTACTGTAGCCTTACCAAAAACTTAAAGGCTACGAAAAATCTGTCTGTCTTTTCGACGTTCGGTGCGTGAAGTCGACCAGGATTTATAATCAGATTTGTGTTCCTGAACGTCCGCTATGGAAATTTTACAGGACGCTTCTGAAATCCCTTTAATTCATTTATTTAATGGCACTTATCCACGCGCTATTCATGCAAAGCGCGTTATGCCAAAGGATACTCGTTTGACCCTATGAACTTGTGGTCAACGTACTTTGCGTCTCTTTGGGAAGAGCGGTCAACATAAATGCAATGTATATCGATCTGTACAAGAATTTAATATTTAAGTTATGGATACAAAGTTTTAACATTTAAATTTTATTCTATTGTGACACGAACAATAATCAATTTTATGTTTTAATAATTAATTATTAAATAATTTAACAATTAATTAATTAAAAAGTAATTATTATATATCTCGCAATGCAAACAATAATAATAAAAAAAATTGCTACATAAACATCAAAATGCTGCTAACATTTCTAAAAAAAATTTTGTTAAAAAAATGTCACCAGAAAAAGTTTCTACATAGCACATGTTTCACCTGACAGCTCTGCCGTTCAAGTTTTAAAGTTAAATTAAAATGATTTTAATGAAATAAAAAATCAAAAACAAAAGCCGAGAAAGTTAAATAAAATAAGGATATAATTAAAACTTGGAAAGATCACTCTTCCCGCAAAGCTACGTGGCGAACGTGATAACCCGCAAACATACACACATACATATATATATGCGTCTATAATCATGCTATGAAGCTTGAAACAAAGAACTTCATTCTCACATTGAACCTTTTTTACTCAACTCAATAAATCTTTTGTTGTTGATTTGCTGACTCACAAACGAAGAAGAAGAAGTTTATGAAAGTTTATTTTTGCTTGTGCGTTTTCTACTAGGAGGAGTGGAATTTTTAATTTCTACTTACGTAAAACAGCATCCAGGCTGCCAGTCGATTAATGCCTTTATACAATCAATATGAAAATGGAAGCAGGTCGGCTGTGAAAAGTAGTACCCAGGTGTGAAAAACTATTGTACATATCCGGGAGTTGAGAATTTTTAGGAATCGCAAAATTTTTTTTATTCGAAGGATGAATCGAAAAAATTTTGTACGCGTATGATGTGAAGGAATTTACAAAAAAGGACTTCGCATAATGACTTGGAATGTTGTAGGAAAAGTTGAAGGAAACGGTAACTAAGTAATTGGAAAATAATTTCGATTTTTTTTTTTGTGTCGAATTAACAGATGATATTCTTATAGTGACGATTCACGTGATTACGAATGATCGAATTCGAATCTCAGCGATCTCACAGGTCGTTTTTCCACTTTTTTCAATAATTAATGCGTTATTTGGTCGTCATCACACTCGACAAGCGTAATATGTCCAAAATGTTGTTTCCGGGCTTTCCATATTTTATAAGAGATCAGACACAACTTGTTGCAATTCCCAAACATATTAGTGAACAACACGAGTCTCGCGATATACGATTAAGTTGGCGAAAGAGTTCTGTCGTATTTGAACTAAAACCTTTCAATTTGAAGATATTTGGTGTGTGCCTCAGCAGTTGAATAAATGCCGAGCATTTGCAACGTGAGTGACATATCAGTTGCTACCGAAGTGTTGCGTTCTTCCTGGAACTCGTACCAAGTGCAATATCTTAAATGTACTTTATGCACTCTGCTCTTCGCAACTTAGTGATGAAGAAAATTAAAAGTATATACCACGACAGGCAATCTAAATAATAATACCGCACATGAAGCATTCTATCTGCTTGCCTAGACCTGAGAGGTAAAATTATCTGCATGTAGTAAAATACGGTAGAATATTTTCACAAACCGATTACATTACTCTACCTCCTCCCACCGCCCTCCACCACAATCCTCCCACCAACAAGAAAAAAAAGATAAAGGAAATCGCAACAGTAGTTAAGACTATAGACGGACGGACGTATACGTAAAGGGGAAATTATAGGCTAACCTTAGGATAATATTCAAAATGTAGTTCGAACGAAAGGCTAAAAATGTACAACGTCGAAAAGGGTATAAATTTTAAAGAAAAATAAAAACCGTTACTTTTTGATAGAAGATCTCTTCTTTTTTATTATTTTTTAAAGTAAGTTATGGTATTTCTTTTTCAATTCCAAAAATTAAATTATTTTATTTTAAAACAAGTTGTTCATCGTATCGGTAAGCCAGATACAAAACCGGGCGATGTGCCTTTAAAATGGTAGACGAATTTGTTCCTCTTTTTCCTTGTTTCCTCTTTCTTTCTCTTGTAAACTACTGCTAAAACTGGTACACTAGCAGATGGCATGCGAAGAGATTAACCAACCTTTTACAACCACCCTTTACAAATTGCAGCAAGGAATGCGGGCTAAAGACAAGAAAATGAAATGAAATTTTAACCAAAAAAGGATTTTTTAATGCTTGGCATATAGAACGAAGTTACTTTTTTCAACATAAATTTTTAAAGAAATCAATAAAATTTAACCGCTGGTTGCTCCACATAAGCGTCTGTCGACTTGAAGCAAGAACTTCATTCTTTTTGTTAATAACGCTACACGTCTGCGGGCACGTATGTGTGCGGTTTGCTATAAGCTAGAAACAATAAACTCATTGCGTGTTTTACTCTCCCTAGAAGACCATGGTTTCACTCAGACTATATATGCACGTATTTGTGTTGGCGTTGAAGGGTTATTATCGTAATCTGTTGCAATATTAGTGTTTGTAAATGCGTTCGTACGTTTTAAGTCTGCAAACATTCTAAATTGTTGCTTTAAGCGAATTATTACAACAATATTCATTAAATTAGTTGAAACTTAGCCGAATGTAGTTCGAGGATATATTAGCAT
>KK500133.1:43546-60061 GCA_000688715.1 Glossina pallidipes | reverse complement strand
GTAATAGGTTTTGGTTTGATATTATAATGAAATTTATAAAACAAAGAAATGGCCAGAGCAGACTGTAAATTAATGCCAAAACTCCTTTGTTTTTTATTACATCAGGCATCAATAAATTGTCAATTTTATCAATCACCAGATGATACAAATATATAGACCAGAAATAAATTGTGTGCTTGTGGATGTTTTCATTCGTTGACATAATGAAATAATAAATCTATTAAAATGAGAAATTGATATGAAGCATATTTGCGTACACTACCGGTTTATGCAAATGGCCATAAACGGGGCTTATGCAGCGTACATCTTTAACGTCATTTATTAAAAATGTATAGATACACTTATGTGTATGTAAGAGGTAGAGAATGACGACGTTAATATTTAATAACAATCTTTGGCTCTTCTTATTAGTACTAAAACTGAAATGAATTAGTTTCGTTTTTATTGAAATTAAAGATAAAATTAATTCTAAATTTCTTTAAAAAGTATAAAATTGGTTATCTAACAAAAGAGTCTATATTTTGGGATACAACCAAATACAAGTCCGTTTGTAAACCTTGCCTTTTTCAGCTTCCGATTTTATTAGTAAAACGTTTCGACCTTTTCCGACGACCAAACAACGAGACTTGATTTCTCATGCTAATGAACAACATATAAAACACTACGAGGATTGAAATTGACCTATATTTTGGTCATGTGTTTCAAACACGGAATTTTTTAAGCATAAGGTTCACACCTTCGATTGAATCTAATCTAATAATCAGTTGACTTCGACTGAAGAAATTCAAAGTTGGCTATGTCTGCCATCCGATACATGATTATCGAGAAAAATGACCATGGTCCCTTTCTCCTTCTTAATTGAACATGCAACGTGGGAGACATTACCTTTGCCATTTTGTCAATTTTGGTTAGCAGAATACGAGGCAATAAACTTATCTCTCGACAAAAACGCTTTTTCATTGTTCATTCTGCCCTATTGTGGCAAGACCTCAGAAATATTCCCTGAAATATGTTCCTAACATCATGCACAAAGTTTTCCGATAAGAGTAACCAGATTCCTCTCTAAAAAAAAAAAACACAGGCCAGATGAAAACGAGCACTATCTGAGAAGATGACTTGCATTACCTAATGAACGTGAAGCTGCAAAGTGAGAGTGACTATTTCGATGAGTAAATTGATCATTTTTAAAGGTTAGTGAAGGGTATATTTTCATGATAAACTTGCAAATCTTACCAAGCGCAACTAATGATGAAAGGAAGACTTCAATTTAATTCAGCAATAAGGGCAATGAAAGCATTGCTTTGCTAACTTTTACACGCTGGTTCACGTTTAAATGCCTCCCTTGAATAAGGAGCTCGACGAGAATAACGAAAAAAATGAAATTATTCACATCTTTAGCATATGCAATGAAATTCACAAGAAAAATTTTAATTAAGTTTGCGTATGCTTTTGACAAAATTATTTTACTTATGAGTGCTAAGCACTTAGTGTTACTTGAAGCATGATTTGATTCATATATTGATGTGTTCTATTCAAACTATTATTGATAGATGAAATGGCACGACGCAGACGATATATAGATATGTAAGCAAATTTTTTTATAAAAAGTCTAGGGTCTATAGTCCAGAGCAGACATATATAGTATTTAATGCATATACTGTGACGGTATATGTCCTGTCAGGCCTCCTGTCTATGAAGCTGTTATCCACAGAAAGTGTAGGGCAATCTTGCACTGCCACTTGAAGAGAAATGCAGGCCTATGAATTATGCGTACGTGCCATAGCTGAGCTAATTAGTTCGTGACATGTGGGAGGGGTTCTGTATTTATGCTCACGAACACTTCTAGGATGGTCATACTGACGAAATTGCACTTACTTGCCCTTTACCAAAAATGCGGAAGGACGAAATTTTAACCTACAGCATTTCCTCACCCAACTCCCTTCTCCCTTCGGTTTTGTGGTTGTTGTATTTTTTTAAGAACGATTATTTTCTTATTTTCGAAAAAAAAAGTACATAATAACGAAAAGTACGAACTGCCACGCAAGGAAACATTTTACTATTTCTTAATTTATTTCCCTATTTATTTATGGATTATTTTTGGAAAATTTTATAGTTTTTTCCGAGTGTATCTTCAATAAAACTTTAGAAACTTTATTCTTTTTTCCCACGCATGTTACATCATCCTCGACGTTTTTATGTTTTTTCTTTCTCCCTCCTCCTATGCTGAAAATCGAGAGCCAATCAACACCGACATAAATGGCGTCCACATATCTGCTGTCATTAACCCTTTCTTGCGCGAGAACTTAGCAATTATATCAATGCACAGTTGCGTTTCTTTCTTTTTTTTTTTTAAGAAAAAAATTAAACGCTTATTAAAGAAAAAACAATTAAGAACACACACATTTCAGGGGAATCCTTATGTGCAATGGTATCTAAAAAATATACTTAACTGCTCCAAATTCGGTAAAGTAGATTTCTTTGTCAATTTACGATTACAAGCCAACTTTCAACATGAAATATTGGAAATTAGACCTTTTTACCATCATATAAATCTTCAATTTCCGTAGGAACGCTTATATGAGAGGGAGTGTGAAAAATTGCCCAGGTCCGAAGTGTTCACAGCAATTTAAAATGCCGAAATGCTAATATTTAGTCACTTTTGCTGGGAAATTTTGAAAATTTTAATTTTTTTTTGATATAACGACTTTTGGTTAGAGGGTGTTATATAGGGAGTGGTCGGAAAAGTTGGACCAGTAAATGTCCAACCTACGTGTGCCAAATTTCATCAAGATATCTAAAAAATTGCGACTTGTAGCTTTTACACAAACTTGCATGGACAGACATCAGACGGACAAACAGGTTTACATCGATTTAGAAAATGATTCTGAATCGATCAATATAATAAAAGATGGGTCTATTTTAAGCCCTTCTTGGTGTTTCATAGGTCCGCACTAACTCAATGTACCGTGCACCACAAATGGTGTCGGGTATAAAAAACCTTATATGACAGTACCGAAACACCGAAAGTCAAAAGTGTGTTCCATTTAAACATAGAATTGTTTACTTTAGAAAAGCAAGCGTTGAGTATCTTTATCCTCTATATAAATAAACTCCAAACAAGAAAACCAAAATAACTCAGCGTGTATTATAAGAGGATTTCTTTTCGTTTTCCTTTTATATCGTACATCGTACATAAGGATGTGGTTGAAAAAGTAGTCCGTTCAGAATCATTTTCAATAGCGTTCCTGCCTTGAGCCAAACACGTCGCTGTACCAAATTTCATTAGTTCTTTAGATTGAACACAAGAATACGGGACGGACACATATGCTTAATAGACGGTGGTTCCATCTCAAATTCTTCTGTATCCTTGTACCGCAAGTGGTGTGGGGAATAATAAATTTATGTATACTCAAAAAGCAAATACATGCCTTTTGTTCCTTGCTTCGGACATTAATTTTTATTTAAGTAATTTTAATCGTCAGTTAAAATCTAACTGCACCGTGAACTTCTTCACTGTATGATCGCGAACCTTGGGAGAGCATAGAAGCGGAACTCCGAGAAATTACTTTCTCCCAAATATTGCAAAGGCTGATATCTTAACGCGGGAACCTATGGAGCAGTAGTAATGACTGAATTTCTGACCGGTTAATAATTACTTGCTTAAAAGAAGTGTGGAAGAATCAGAAGAAATTTATTCGCTTTTCAAGAAAATTCAATTTCATTCTTTACACATCCCGCAATTACATACAAATATGATGGGGTCATTAATGGGAATGTGTTCCCGAATAATGCTATCAACTGGAAATGTAAAAGAATAGTAATTGTCGTGTCGGCTGTTCTTATACGACGTCAAGTCTTTCTATTTTAAGTCAGCTTTTCTCAAACTATCATCTTTAATATTATTATTACTATTATTAATTGAGCCAGAGAAATTCTAAGACTAAAGTCTCAAAGTACTAGCATCTAAGGCTATCAGCTTTACTCAAAATCCTAACGCACTTGAGATACGAACCCATAACCATTGAGTTGCTAGTCGAGATTCTTTGCCTTCGAACACTCAGGCTGATTTTCTCAGACTAAGTCTACTCTTTCCCTCCTACTTCAATTATTTTCATACTTTCATAGCTGTTTCGGTTGTTTGTCAGACGTTTTTGTTTGTATATTTTAATTTTTCTGATTGCTTACATTAACTGTTAGACACTTTCATTCGTGTTCGACTTCTCGACAACGCAGATAAACGTTGAATACACACTTCTTATACAAGGCAAACGTTTACAACTGACGCTATGACCCTAACAAGTTAACAGAAACCCAATGAAACCCCTTTATTAAGTAATAAAAATTTTCCTTCTTGTTATTAAGTAAGGATTTTTCTTACAGGCTACCGGTATGCAACCTTTCTCGTAAGCGTCGCTGCAGATATTTTATTATGTAATACGTAGTTACAATCTTTCATCTATTAAAAAATAAAACAGCAATGGCACGAGAACATTTTTTCGGACAAACGTGCTAGCATAAAGATTGGAAACCACTGCTTTCAACATGTATCAAAAGTACGGCACAATTGAAGTGAATATTTATACATGTACCCGTATATATGATTTTTTTTACCTGAAAATTTAACTGAATTTTATAAAAATAATAACCACACACATATACAGCCGCACAAAGTCATCACAAAGTGTGGTGAAGTGACTAAAAATATAATAATTTTTATTCAATCAATTCAAACAAAAAATCTCTAATTCGAAACAACACAAAGTCGCTAACGACGCTGTGTACATTAAACCAGAAGTAAAGTGGTTTTCGGGGATGATTTGCTACACAAACGAAACCATAGCTTAAGTCAGAAGAGCTCAGCCGCAGAGAAATTTATCAAGGAAGATGCCAATATTTGTTTTTTGCTTCTTTGAAACATAAAATAAAAATTTCGACTAATGCTACACCGGGCGGTCAGTAACAGCTTAAGAAGAAACTGTTGGGATAGGAGAAGAAATAGAAGAAATTCGTGGAGATCACATTAAGTATTTGAGTATTACACAAAAAATTATTTTTAAAGGTTACATTAAGCATTTAAGTCTTAAACGAAAAGTATTCTTGGAAATTATTAAAAAAAAGGAAGTAGGACAGCCATCCTAGCGGGTGCGTTTAATTTAATAGTTTCGACGCTACGTAAAACAGCTGATGCAAATTGGAATCTAAAGAAAATAATTTAATCGCATTTAAAACAATTCAAAAGATGTGTGAGTGAAACCGAGTTTAAGACGATACGTATGCTAGGATTTGCTTTGAAAAATGTTTATAAAGATACAACGGGCTTACTGAGGATTAGATAAAATAATCCGAGAACTTTCTTTTGTCACGAAAAATACGCGTTTAGTCATAAGTACGTGTTTATATATTTATATAACAATAAAAATATACGAATTATTAGCATAGAAACTCCTTATTGCTGTTTTATTAAAGTTGGCTTTGCTGCTTTCTTACGCAAGTGCACGCTGACTGCTTTTCTATGCGGAGTAAACTTGGCGTGAAGTAAATTATTGGCCCTCAGTGTTTGTTTTTATTGAGATTTCTTTTGCTTGCTTAGATTCGTTGCTTTTAATAGTACTTTCTCTTCTGCGTTTATGGTTGTAAAGCTATTGTTACTGTCTGTATTTGTGTGGCGCAAACCAATGGTGGCAGGGGAACATCAAATATATAAATCATTGCAGGAGAGTAACGAAAGCGAATAAGCGAATTACAATATGCAAGCAATTTATAAAAGTTGATTAACGAACCCTTGCGTTTATTAGTTTTACACATATATATATATTCCGTAAGTGTATGCATACACTTATTAACATCTGAAACTGAAATTTAAAGTCAAAAATTTATTTACTTATGCTGAAGAAGTAGAGAAGAAGTCTGTCGGCATGGAAAGATAATAATAAATGTCAGTAACTCGTTCACCAGATTGCTTGAGTCATATATCAAAATCCTGGATAATTAAAAGTCGTTGGCAATTTCTATATATTAGGTGATTGAGTTCATTTTGATAGTTTTTTCACTTGAAAAAGGCATTTATTGAGAAAAATTTGGTGCAACACAAATTAATCACAATATTTTCCATTATTTTCTGCAACTTACTCCCATCTTTCTGGCAACATGGCAATACCGCGTTGGGAGAACGACATTGGTTTGGCAACGATCCAATCATTGACTCATTTTCACACTTCAACATTGCGAAGCTGGGTGTGGGCATGCCGTCCTGAACAAGTGGTAATCAGAAGGAGCCATGTCTGGGTATGGCGGAACTTTTCATTCGATCTATAACAGTGTATCTTTGACAACTCTTGCAATATGTGGCCGCGTGTTGTCATGCAAGACGATGTATTTGCGTCTGTTAATCGCTATTTCTGGTCATTTTTCTAACGATGCATCGTTGAATTTGTTCAACTGACGTCGGTGGACATCTGCAGTAATAGTTTCATTCGGTTTAACAGCTCGCAAAACACCACACCTTGTTAATGCCATCTTATGTACAGCAAGATTTTGTGGCCGTGAATATTCCGCTTCGACGTCGATGTGAATGACTCTCCTGGACTAAAACAAGCCTTTTTGCCAATACGCCGCAGAAAACTCGTTCCTTACATGGCGAGCAATGAAACTGCGATGTTGAAACGGTTTGAAATGGCCTTCTCGGTCAACTATTATGGTAGCCATTTTTCTTCCTTTCGGATTTTTCCTATCGGATGTAAATGTCTAGAAACTGCTGTTTTATTGACAGCTAACATGTCCGAAAGTTCGAAGTTCGAAGTCTTCGAACTTTTTGGTGTTCCACACTGTTCCTTGTCATTGACATCAAAATCAAACACGTTTAAACTGTTGAAACGTTTGACAATTGGTATATGATGGAGCAGCGTCACCATAAGCTTTTAACAGTGTTCGACTTCAGATCGAACAGGAAAAGTAATGAATGCCGAAAATATAATTTCGTGCTTTCCATGATTAGCCTGCCATGTATAGACTTCACTAATATCAAACTGAAAACTGTTACGTTAGGTAGAGAAAGGTTAAAATTGTCGAATTTAATCGTTATGTACACTGGTATGTCCCATTTCTTTATCATTTTTACTTGTAGAGGTAGACTAACAAAATTAATGCAATCATCTAGTACTTCACAAGCATTATATGTGTCCAGTTTCTGCAAGAACTGTTTGGTCGGTAAAGCGGATTCAAACTTAACGACGTGATCTAAAATTAGAAAAGGAAGATAATAATGAGAAGGAGAAGCAACTTTTAATTGCAGTTTACATCTTAAAAGACTATTCAGGTACTGTTTTCATTAAAGGATGAGCCGTTAACAAGGTTTTCTCATCTACTGTTGTTTAATTATAAAGCAATTAACGTTCGCTTTAAAGCAGAATTTTTCTGAAAATCTATACGAACTTCGCAGGCCTTTTCTAGAAATGGTTTAAAATGCAATTAATGTTTACCTCAAACAGAGATCAATTATATTTTTAATTATTGTGATGTGTGAATTTGCTTACCAAAATATGTACGTAAACAGTTGCAATTTGTCCCTTCACTTCACAATTACAAATGATTTTTATATATATAAGAAAATACGGAAGATACAGAAAATTTGTCGCAACATTATGCAGAGTAAAACCTTCCTTAACGTTTCAAACGCTTTTTTAAAAAATATGTAAAAGGTTTGCGTGAATTTAAAGCGACTCTTCAACTTGTAAATACCTCGTACGGTTCCAAATACTCCGATTTGGGATTACCTTTGCATGAAAAACCAAAATATGTCCCTTTGAAGATTGGGTTACAACACCATGAAGCCATTTTGAACTCAATCCCGAATTTAATTCCGACTTCCAACAAACGGTTAAAGGACGATTTTTTTTGGTTTTTGGTAATAAACATAGTAACAAGTCTAGACAGAGAGGCCACAATTTAATATAAAGAGTAATTCTTTTAAAAAACTTGGCATTCTTAGCAGAGTAATCAATACTTGTGTTGCAATGTTCTTCAGAGGAGTTGGTTTTCATTTGTTCTTGCGGTATATATACAGAATGAATTATTTTGCAAAACTTGTCGTATAATTCATCCACATGTCGCCATTGCCAAGGCCAAGCGTTGTTCAGGCAAGTCACACAAATGCGTTTACTGGTAATATGTCCCTAGGACTTGTCATTGTAGCTTACCATTGCCCTAATAAGTCCGTCGGTTAAATACGGTTTCAAATACAAGAAGAATTCGTGAATAGCGTAGAAGTCTGTAGACATCTCGTTATTAAAATTTAAAGCTTAATCGATTCGAATGGTTACAAAGGTGCTGGAAACTATGGAAGAGCCCAAAGTCATTTTCCCTAATGGCAGACAGATACACGTAAACTGTTGTACGCCAGTGATTGTTATTTCGAAAGTGACTGAGCAGCGGCATATGAACGAGCCAACAATTATAAGGACAGGAATATTGAAGTGCGAATGTTGACGAATGCTGATCAGATGACAATGAACCATTAGCTGGTCTGCATTAAGTGAGTCTGTTAGCAAATCTACGGCTACTATTGATAGCAGTGGCAATACTCCTAGCCTGAAGAAGGCAATAGCAAAGGCGACAGCTTTAAGCGGCTCCAGGTTCAATGGCCGTAGCCTATAGTTTCATAGCAAGTGTGTCGGATGTTGATCTAAATGAAGTTTATAGTGGTGATAGTAAAACGCACCAAACGCTACGGATTCGTCACAAAAAGACAGTAAGTACCCAGGTAATAGGCAATATCGATGGGTGTCAATGCTTCTAGATGTTCGGCAAGTTCAATTTGTCTCTTTAACGCTTTGGTATGTTTATTAGCAGCTTTCTAATAAATAGTACGGTCAGTATTCTTATCATACGTCGATTTTGACGGTGCGTTCATTAAGCAAGTATGCTTGCCATCACCATCAATAGTTGCCACGGAGTTGCTAACAGGCTCGATTGACGATTGAAGGCCAGCTTGTCTGAGTCAAGGTTAATAACAGCGGTTAAATCGTGAATTTTACTAACGAGTTGTGTACGAACTTCCACACCATAGAAGACTTCACCTTGTATTTGGAAACGTACTCAACGGACTTACTTATAAGGGAAACAATAAGCAACCATCCAAGTCCTAAGGATGTGCGCCAGCAGTTAGTTCCTCGTTGGTATTGACTTGCCTTACCCTCAGTGCGATTTAGGGTGTAATTTATATAAAAGTACATGTGACTGGTATGCCGCTGTTACAGTGCACTAAGATAGACTGTTGTCGAGTTTGGAAGTCTGCATGCAATGTATGAAATGCACAAGTTCTTTGTTCCTGCTGCTATCACGAGATGCCACTCTGATTAAATGTCATTGTAACGATTAAGTCCTTTTGATATTCAACTTGCACGAATTTGCCATAAGGCAAAAGGGACGTCTCCTATTCCGTAGAGGAACTCAAATCGATCGCTCTCAATAGCTTGAAAAAAAAACGCATTAGAGCCGCCGGAAGCTGGCAACAGCTTTGTTACCAGTGAAAATGCAATGGGATAATTTTGAGTCGATGTTGTGATGCGGCCTTCATTTGCTCAGGTAAGGGTTGGTTTATATGTATTAAACAAAGTTTTGAGCGGAGAAGCTGCTAGTGAAGGTAGTGTCCGCACTAATCTTTTAGCGACAACTTTCCTTGGGTGAGGTGTGAAAATTACATTTTCATCGTTTTGTGTGCTAGTGCTATGGCTAGAGCGCTTCTCTTCCACCTCACAGCGACCCGGGGCTGTCTTCGCTCACTTTCGCTTTCAAGGCAAAAAATCTGTAACAAATTATATTTATATATACCACAACAATTTTTATTAGCTTCGTTTTTGTTTTCAAGACTATACCTAAGCAATTAAGCGAACAAGAGCTTGCTTTCAAATTTCGTTCTGTTTGGAATCCGAATCTACACCCTAAAACCAATTTTATTTCCACGTCCAATGAAAAATCGAATGGAATAGAATTTATGAAAAAATGAAAACAGTTTACATGTGACAGCAAAAGCGTGGATAATAAATTTGTAAACATCTTATTGAATTCTTTTGTTTCGTAAAGTGAATTTAAGTAAAGGACATCATGTGATTTTAAGGCGGTATCAAAAATGGTCACAAACGTGGGAAATGGAATTCAATTAAGATTTTAAAAAGTTTACAATTTCGCAGTTTATTGGCGAAATTGCAACTTGCGGCTTGTCTCACCATTTCCTCCATTCTTCCAACATGCTATGAAATGGTTCTTTGTGCCCACCACCGACAAAGGGAAATGTATATATTAAACTTGTCAAAGAAAGCTTGTTGATAAAGTTTCCAAAACCATATAAAGAGTACGTATTCTTCATCAGTACAACATTTGGAATCGATGTCATTATATTGCGCCGTCTCTATCCGCCTGCGTATCCGTTTGCGTATCAGCGTACAGGCTAGTATTGAAAATAGATCATAAATAGCGAATATGTTTCGAACGTCTCGGGAACTTGAATTTCCCTTCAATTGATAAGTTTTTTGTTTCATGTTTTTCTTTTCCTCCTAGAATTTCAATAAACCACATTTTGTTTTTTCTATCTTGAGTTTGATTTTGCTTCTTCTAAGACATTTGCAGCACTCGATGCGTTGGCGTATTAGAAAACCAATTTCAAGGAACGGTTAGGACGCGTTTTTAATGATAAAAAAAGAAAATGGGAAAACCCCTACATATATCCTAAAGCGATAAGCAAATGAATACATGGTGTAAATAAAATATTAGCTAATGTGCTCCGCAAGTACAACTATAATCACCCTAATGAGTGCATTTATTTCATTTAAAAGTAAGGCAAGTAAAAGTGAAAACACATTCCATCTGTATTAAGAATTTTACAGACTTTCACTGTAAAATTTTCTTCAGGTTTTATAAGTAAAATGCAATTCACTGATTGACAAACTTCGCCGTTCCCTTCAAGAAGTTTGCAACATATAAGAAAGTTTTCCTATAAAAAATTGTACGCTTTATTATCTTTTTTCTAGTATTTTTTCCTGGAAACAAAGTTGTGCCAGGCTGAAACAAACAGAGAGAATAAGTGTTATTTAATTAAGTAAGGATTTGAAATTTTTGAAATGTACTGGAAAACAAAAGAAAAATAAAACTTAACTTAGAAGTAGAACTAAATAAGGAAATTAAGGGATTTTCAAAAAAGTCCTTCCCTGACCCCATATGTAATTTGGAATTAACAAATTTAGTTTCTTGCAATCTGCTTCCTAAGCCCTTATATTTAATACCTAGATTAAGAATATATAAAAAATTTGACTGTATCACATTGAATTGTCGTTGTAGATAAAAATTCCGTAACAGGTCCTCTTATCCGGGGTATTGCTCAGGTCTTCCCAATAAGTCCCCTTCCAAGAAATATGTTTTTATCACAATACAATATATACTGATAAGCATAGAGGGCACAATATGTTTGCAAGAGGAGAACAAATGCACCGTTATAATACAGTGTAAGATACAAAATATAAGTACATCAGACAAAGCAACCAGAATTCACGGTAAGTTGTATAGTTGTAGAGAGAGAGAGAAAATGCTCTGTTATAGCACAGAGGAAGGGATATGAGTGTATAAACGAAGCCATAAGCTAAAAAGGTTGTAAAGGAAATATGTAAAAATAACGCTAAGAAGCAAAAGAGATGATGGTTGACAGAGAAGAACCTATACTTTCATGTAATTATAAGGTACTTAATGGACGAATCGGACAGATAAACCGACTACCTTCAGAATTTATATGGTTGCAGGTGAGCGAGACTTTAGAATAAGGACGGACAATTACACGGGCGGACTTGTCTTTACCACACACTACCGCAGTTTGTCATTGTAGACATTTATAGGCCTATGTACAGCATAGTAACTGAGCTAATTCCTAAATTCAGTTTTCTATTTTTCTTTAATAATATTTTTCTAAACTAAATTCTACATCCAATTGTTATGCTTTTGATAATCTCTGATCAGTTAACCGAAGTCCTAAGTAAATAATTGTTCGATTACTCTTGTTAAACTAAATTATAAAAACTTTTCTATACTTTCATAACATAATCGCAATATATATTTTCTTCTTCAATGTAAACTCTACCACAAAAGAGCTGAAGTGAATATAAACAAAATCTTTCCAACCATAAATGCTTCTCAACCGCTTATATTAAAGAGAAATTAGTAAGTCAATGTCACGCAAATCATCATGGAACCGGTAGGTATGCGGGCTTGCAATATTTAGGAACTGGTCGAAAAAATATCCGTCTTGGGGTCACAAATCTAAGTCCACTTTGCATTGGTTTGGATTTTTGCAAGCAGATAGTAACCTCTGAGGATCAGATTTGGGCCTCTTTCGAACTTCAATGCATGCAGTTTTGGTATCCTAGCCATCGATTCGCGATATGGTGCATTTCTTTCGTTTTGGGTAACAGAAGAGCAGTTTTTTCATCCCCAGATTTTCATGCAATCTGATGACAGCACTATCTATTGATATCTTGGAGGTCAATAAATCCATACAACTATCTTTTCTAACTATCGACGACAATTTTCAGAATATTTTTAACGTTTTTCACTTCTTTTAGATGTCAACGTCAACGTACGACTTCTTTTAAAATTACCAAACCATCTATAAATTGTTGTTTCCGAAGGAGAGGACTTGGCGTAAGACTATGTTTTGCTTCAACAAACATCAGCAAATTAAGTTCGAATTTTTCCTTTGTTTTGAAAATATCAATAGCATGATAGAATGATAAACACAAGTTTGATTTTCTAAAAATATTACGGATTTTTTGTTAGAGCGGACATCTATGCTACGCTAGGAATAATTACTTGCTTGATTATTGATTGTATTGGCATCGAAAGCAAAAATATGTGCAACATTTCAACATAATCGGACACACGGGAGTGCGCAAATAATCGATTTGCAATATGTTGTCCAGCTGACATGAAAAATTAGGTTGTTTATGTAGATTATGTGCAAATATTACGCCGTTGAAATTATGACGTAATGACACAAAAGTTTACAAGTGAACCAAATGTCAAGACGCTGGAAAGAATTGTGTGGTCAGTTAGAAGTAGCTCATACGAAACACAAAGCAATGCCTTGCCTGGCGTAAATATTGGTTTGTGTAATATTATCTATCGCGGACTACGATCCAATCACTTTTCATTTTTCTTTGTCAATTTTTTCAAAAACCGTGCGATCCCGTTTCGATTCAGCTTATGGAAATTGCCTATGTTACCCAATTATTGGGCTCTAAGCTGCAAGTTAATTGCACTTTGCTCAATATATAACACTGCAATGGTCTCGTAAGGGAAAATATGCAGTTCTTCTTCAATCTTTTAAAAACTTCTCTTCAGCAGCAACTAGGTAATGACAGAACAGTACCTCTTTAATATCCAAATTTCCAGAGCGAACACGACCAAGCAACTACCGTGGTGCTCTGGCTAAAGCATTTTCAACATAAAGACAAAAGTGTGCGATGGATTATTATTTGTGTGGGAGTAACCAATTTTTGCGGAATCTTGGTTCCACTTTCAAACACAGGCTGAATTAACCAATGGTAGAAAGTTCATCTAAATTATCTTTGTGTTGCTACTTTCCACATCATCCACTACTCTGGCCTTGCTAACCACTACTTGTCTTGCTAAGTTTATTAGTGGCAAAGCTACGTTACTATAAAGCTATTTGCTAGAAAAATAGCGCGAACATTGTCTTGGTCCGTTAGTGCAAGCAATGCATGTATTGGCTGACATATGTGTCGCATACTGTTGAAAAGCCTTTGAGAAATGTCAACCGCATAACATAGTTAAACTTATTGGTTTTATTAACAAACATACAAGAGGTCTACGGGTACGGCAGCGAAAGATTTAACGTTAAACAGTAAATGTGTGTTTTTACAGTAATTTATTATTTTTATTATTAATTAGTTTTATTATTGTCTGTGTTTCTATTATGATTTGTGTCCATAAAGACATACAAATAAGCTAATAAAGCTTAATAAATCCGTAAAAGTTAAAGGGTAAATGAGAGAAAACTGCTTTCTGGTTTTGTCACAAATTAACCCACACACAAATCCAAATACAATCATATATAATAAACATAAACGCCTCTATGTCGGGAAGAAAAACATTTTAATTTCAAAGCCCAGCAAATGTTGCACCTGATAATGTAATAACAAGCATTTGTATAGGAGCACACCGATGTGTATGTAAAAGAACATAACAACTAGAAGAATAGAACCACAGAGTAAAGGAAAACAGTCAAAAGTTGTTTTAGTAGGTAAAACACACACTGCTACACATTTGTGTATCTAAAAGTAATTATTTCAAAGTAGATTTACTTTCCTTGTGGAAGAGATAACAAACAAATACCGATGTCATCTACTTGACGAAAGTCGTACATATGTTTTTCCCTGGTATAGGTGGCATAACAGTAAGTGGAGTTGCAAAAATTTCGTTTACTTTCGGAATAGAACAATAAACATGCGAAGAGGGAAAGGGCGACAAACATTTGTTATGTTGTATTGGGCTTTTTTCGTTTGACATAATCCCTTAAATCACGCGGGTAGAATCATCATCATTCTCGAATTCTTTCAAACTACGAGTCAAGCTAATGAAAGTTCATTTATTACATCTCATTAAACCTATTCACATACATACAACGTGGCAATTAAAAGTCTACGGTTTTTGTGTAAACAATCTATTCTGATAATGCTTATCATAATCTATGCAGTTCCTAAGGGACATTATAGATTCCTCAAGTCGGCCTTTTTTCTTAATAAGCAATTTCATTTAGACCATTTCTCTTTACAGTCTACAACGCAAGCCGGATACACGTGGAAGAAGACACTTACGAAGTGTACTGTACGGCGGCCAAATCAAAAATAGGGACGAAATATTTTTGTCAGTTTCTCTAGATCTATGTTTGGTCTCGATTGGAGTTGCAAATCAGTATAATAATCACATTTCACAGTCACTATTGCAAATTTGAGCGCGATAGCCTTTCCGTTTCCCATGGTACTCCTAAATTGCTGGATCGAATAAATGAAACAAAACTTAAAAAAACTAAAATAAATAAGAAGAAATCTAATTTAGGCGCGAGACTAAAACAATCTCATGACTTTGATCCTCATACGCTCCATAGGTTTCACTAATACGAAAACTTAGTTCGCCGCCTGGCATAACTTTCATAAAAATTGTTTACCTTTCAAAGGTCGGCAAATAGCAATTATAACTCTTGTTATGAAAAAATCAACCCCTTTTCTCCTATTAAGCGATCACCTCGTCTATCAAAAGTTTTGGAACGCTTCATAACAAGCCAATTTTAATTACAGTTAAACTTTTAAAAGTTTGCTGTACGCTAAGAACTCATTTGCTGAACCCGGCCACCTCTACAATCTGGGCGATGTGTAAAGTTGTTGTGGGTACTTGTCCCGCGTACGATATGCAAAGAGAGACTTAACCATTCTTTCTCTAAGGCATTTGATAGGGTGAAACATAATTTTTTTTAGAAACCTAGAGATTTGTTCTGGCTTCAGGCGGTAAAACCGAATTTTTTTTAATTATTAGTTATACTTGGAAAATCGACCTTAGCAAGTGATGGTGAGCAACTGTCATTCTGAAATAAGAAAAATTATTTCTTGTTACGTTTTAGCGCTTTCCTAAACGAATTAGTTAGATGTTGGCATACATACATACATTTGTTGATGATGCGCACATCTACTCCCACGTCTACGCGAGTTTGTGTCAACAATTAAAAATGCTGCTACTTAAGATTTTGTTTCTCTAGCTCTAGCGCTCATCTAAACATTGGTGATTACTTTAATTTAACGATGATGTGTTTACATAATACCTTAAGGAAATTATAGGTCTGGCCATTGTGCACTCGAACTCAAGCCAACTGATGAAAAGTCTCGTTTCGCCATCGATATCAAATGGTGCGAGCATGCGTCATAAACGAAGAGCAGATAACAAACGAAATTTTATTAATTGCTATGCTACATGCTTTAGGAGGTAATTCAGGTTCATTTGGGGGATGAATTTAACGCTTCCCGATTACAAATATTTGATGTTCTGCTGCTAAGTTATGTTGCTCCTCAATATCAAAACATAATTTTCCGCCCGAAGAGTGACAGTTAACCATGGTAATTATGTGTTGAGTTTTCATCGCACAATTCACTGAACTTATCCTTACTTACACTTTTACTTACCAACTCCTCCGAAAGAGGTTTTGCAATCTTATTGGTACAACAATTGTAGCTACAATTAATAATTAACTATTGGGATATCTGTTTCAAACAGCGGCCATTTCGTGTTGTAGTAATAAATATATGTAAACTGACAACTTTTTCAAGAGCGATTTTTATTGTTTTGCCGAACATCCACAATGAAAAGCTTCGGTTAGATTCGGTTAACATTTCGTAATGATAATTAGTAACAATTTTCAATTTTTCTTTTTTTTGTTTACCACAAGTTTTCAAATATGAGTTTGTT
>KK500133.1:31089-43432 GCA_000688715.1 Glossina pallidipes | reverse complement strand
ATTTGCTTTCGATATAATAAACGACGCATACCTAGAGGATTCTACATAAATTTCGAAGACATTTAATCCGAACCGAATGTACCTTCTTTTATGCTTCTTATATCTTATTGAAGGCATCGCCAAAAAACGATGTTAAGTAAGATCCGTTTTAAAAGACTTACTTATGAGTAAGCCACTTCTTCTAAAAGCAAGGAAATCTACCTGATTACCCTATTAGTAACTACTACTTTCAAGTCGCTCTTGTGTAATATTAATATAAGTGAAAGTATGTTTAAGAGTACAATTAATCAATTCAGCAAAATGTTCAAGCGAAAGCAAGCCGTTATATAAATATCTGTTAAGCACTACAGCAAGTGTCGATTACGCAAAATTTTAGTGAAGGCTTAGTAAAATTTTACGTAGCTGCAAAAGAAATGGGCTGTGTTTTTGCGCCCGTTATTAATTTTGTGCAACCACGCCTTTTGAAGATAGTGGAATGATGATCCTCTCTATCTCTTTCTCTCTGCCTATAAAACAATATTTAAACAGATGTATCGATCTCCAGGTTAAAACTTCGCCCTGAGTATTTGCGTATAAACTGTGTTTCTTCGTTGTTTTAACTTTGTGATGTAACAAATTGTTGTAGAATACGTTGAAACGAATTTTTAATTAGTTTTCAAAGAGGTGACAATTATTTTAAATTGAAAATGTTTATCCCACCTTTAATACACCATATTTCATAACTTTGTTTTGTTAGCATATTTTTCACTTGACAACCTTTGGCTTTTTAGGCTAATGGGTGGGTGTTTTGCTTGCGCCACTAAAAATTGAGGCACGTAAACTGATTTTAATACAATGAAAAATTTGCTAAAATTAGTTTTTGCTTTAGTTGTGTCCGTTTTCCAAGTAATTATAATGTGTACATAAGGATTAGCTGCAGAATTTTAATTGGAAAAGGTTTCATGCATTAAAGCAACAAAGGTTTCATGCATTAAAGCAACAAAAACCTAAAAAATAATGTTACTATTATAAAATAGAACTAAAGTTATCTATAATTTCAGCATATAATTTATGCCCCACCATATAGACGTACAGCTAATAATAATAAAAAAGCATACTTTCGCTTCACGATTGCCTTCTATAATCTTTAAACGACAAGAAAAACACAATGATTTCCTTTTTTATATCTCTTGATGAAATCTTTATCTTTCGTTTTATAGACGTAATATACACAATATTGGTTTGCTTTGATTCATTACTTTATGGCCTTGTTTTATTCTTTTTTTTTGGTCCTTTCCGTTTCCGTTGCTTTGTTTGAGTAATTTGTTGTTTCTTTATGCGATCGTAATTGTTGTAAAACNTTTTTTTGGTCCTTTCCGTTTCCGTTGCTTTGTTTGAGTAATTTGTTGTTTCTTTATGCGATCGTAATTGTTGTAAAACATCGCTAGAGGCTTAACAAAAAAAAGGCCTGAAAATTATATTCGGTCGTGATCGAATCTCTTATACCTTGTAATCTTTTAATGTTATCCTAAAAACGACTAAAAAAAGGGAGAAGAACTAAATTTTTATACGCTATACTACTGAGTGGGGCGTGTTTGATTTTTCCTGTTTTCAAAATAAAAGTGGAAATTTGTATGGTATGCGTGCTTTACTTTATGAGTAACATAAAGCAAAGGTGTTTACAGTTTTTATTGCATAGGCCCTTGAACGTTGTAGTCGTGTCCTTGGACTGCAAATTTGAGGTTTGAAAATTTGTAGGCGATATCTTGCTTTTCGCTAACCGCAAATACTACAGTTGCGCAAGCGCACGGATGGACAGACGTATAGAGGGACATGTGTAGTAGCATTGCAAATTTAAAACTGCCCAAGAGTTTATGGGATTTATGGGATTTTAGAAGCTCGCTTCTACGCGAGAAAAAGGTATGGAACAAAAATTAATATTGATACATTAAATATTGGGCAGTCAAATTTGTTCCATTTTTGTTTAGACGCCATAGCATTTTCTATAAAATACACTTTCGAATTATTTCAGATTTATCTGCTGCAATTTGTTAGCGCTAAGCAAATACCACTTTTTCGCTTTTACAAAATAGAGTTGTTCTCAATTTATGTAGCACTGTAGACTTGTCTTTCGACCGGTTTAGGACATTCTCAATGCCAACTTGCGTGGTAGAATGTCCACTTTTTTTGTCGTATTTAAAGTCGATAGCTTGGTTTTTGCTGCGAGGAGAATGTTTACAACATACATACATGCAGACGGGCAGACATAGACGGAAAGAAGGACAGACGGACATGCTGGAATCGATTTAGAATTTGATGCTGATCAAGAATCTATATACTTTAATAGGTACAAACATATTGGAAAAGGTTTGCCTGAATTTCAACCGATTATTTAACTTATAATTATTGCATAGGGTTGCGACTGTTCAAAAAAGATAACATTGGGGGAATAGAATCGGGATTATCGAAATACGCCGAAGTTTGGCTTACAACACGATGAAACAACTTTTTAACTCATACCCAGAGGTAAGGGCTCTTGCATGCTACGGTTACCGAATTAGGGACATTCTGAAACAATATCTGCGCTCATCACATAGTGCATATGTGGATAGAGGTGTACCGTATGGGAAAATAAATCCGGCAAAGGCAATTTAATAATAATCTTAACGAAAATTTCGCATATATTTGCCAGGTTCAACAATTGCCAAAGTTCTTTACGCGAAAGTTGCCTTTATTTAGATTTGTTTCATTTCGAATTGCGTAATCTTTTATAACGCACATCGAAGCCAAAATGTACTCTGCACTGCACTGTGTGCATTTCCTGCCTTATAAACCGTCAGCTGCTATCGCGGATATAAACTGATTTCGCATTAATAACAGCAGCAGTTTATCGAAATTTATTACGTTAAAATATTTCACATGAACGGAGGCATACAATCAGTGCATAATTTACGAAAGTTTTGCGCAAGACACCTCCTCATGTTGGTTTTGGTTTATTGGGAAAAGTAGACAATAAAGTGTAAATTTGAACGCCTTATAAGCTCGAAAGTGCGGTTTGTTCAAGTGCATTATTTGTTACTCTTTCTTGCTCACACACAAGAAAAGCACACACATCTGTAGATGCATACTCAGATGTGCAAATGAAGAATATTAGCGTGGATCTAATAGTCTCTTAGTGAAAAATAATTTGCATTTATTAGCCTTAACTTATGCCAAAATGTAATAAATTCCAGACGTTGTTTGATAATCATTTTTTTATTCATTTTTATTTTTCGCGCAACAAAAAAAAAACCTTTTCTGTTATCATCTCAATACACATTTCATTTCATTTCATGTGCCTTACGATATAAAAAACACAAGGAAAATACGCCGATGTATCACCGAAAATTATACATAACCCAGTTGTGGTGGCGTCTTCTGCTTAGGATGGATACAAATATGTTAACGTATTTTGTCATGCAGGCGTCGGATAAGAAAGTATATATATTTGGCATCAGCCAAAATTATGGGCCGACGTAGCCATTTTCGCTTATACGTTCTTTGTCTTCTTGAGATGCTCTCAGTCGGGAAAATTGCGACAAAAAAATTGAAAATTATGTTATGTAAGGAAATGTATCTTCAATCGATTTCGATACCCTATCTCAGAACGCGAAGCTCGATTCGAACATAACTTTCCACCGTCTTTTCCAAAATTGCGCCATATATATTCTACTACTACTATTGTACTACTGCTGAAGACAACATTAGGTTACTTTCAACTTTGCGCACTATGCTTTGTTTGCTAGCCTTTTACTATCTATTGAGCGTTTCCTTCAGTGGTATTTTGAAACTTCCGAAAAAGAGAAAATAAATATTTCTACAGGTGATGAAGAATTTTTCCTTAAATTAATGCTATAAGACCTGACCAAATACAGGAAAATTAAGATACCTTTCTATCTCAAATAGCACGTATGCTACAAATTTGTACCCCTACCACTGAAAATGTAGATTCCTACCTGTTTGCACCGTGGGGAGGTACGCATGAGAACAGCCATAGAGTACACACATAAATTAATGAGCATTATTTTCAGATCCGACTCAGTCTTCTCCGCCTCTCTACGTGGAAATCGTTCATGGGTTGAATGCTCTCAGGCGCGCAAAATTTTAGAATGTTGACAAATAAAATTTGAAAATGATGTTGGGCAGTTATTTGTGTACGACTGTTTCATTAATTGAATAATTAAAATAAACTGGGATTGCTATAAAAGAAAGAAGAAGAAGATTTTATGGCAAAGTCCTCCAAAGCGTGCAAAGAACAACGATACAAAATTGTGAAAAGATATAAAAGTAAAATCATTGTGGTACGGCAATGCCGAACATGGAGCCGGCGACAAGATATTACAATTATCGTGACCTAAATATAGCAGAGTTTACTTTTTTGTCAAAAATTGACTGGCGCAGAACAAGATTATCTTCAAAATCTAATCCAGAGCGTCTGGGGTTTGAAACAAGCCTGCTTTGAACCCTATCCCGAACTAAATTATTTGCTACATCATTAGAGGTCTTTAATACAATTTACTATAGGCTTTTCTTTCCAGGCGAAAATGAGCGAACCCAGTCCAGGATGATTCGATTTTGTGCCTGAAAAGGAAGCTCTACTAAGAAGATTGTTCTCTGTCCCTTGGATAAGGCGAATCCTTCCAGCTCCATATTTTAATGTTCAATGCTCACGAAATTCCAAGCACTGCCGTCCACATTTATTAGATAGCGAAAACCGGAAGAATGAAGTTGGACTTCTAACACAAAGGACGTCTTATAAATTCTTGCTTTCATGTATCCCTAACCAAAAACCGTGCTTTTTTCCCCGTAGATGTCCATTCCGCGAGAATGTATGGACAGAGCCGACGTTCCCGCCTCGAATAGCAGTGGCAAGATCTTCTTTTTTTGTTTTGGTAAGCAAAAGGAATCAGAGTTTGAGTTTTAGTTATAAAGTACAAAGGCACGAATATGTACGCATGGATGTGAACTTACAGTATTTGATCAAATATGAAAAGAGTCATTCATGTCAGATGTGCTCTCAGCATAGGTTGCACTGTAGGTGCGATCCATTTGGATCGTTTTCAATACCAACCTGCGTGCAAGAACATGCAATGGTTCGGCCAAATTTGAAGCCAAGAGTTTCATTCGTGGGGCCAGGACAATGTTTACCACACGTGGAGAGAGACAAACGAACATTTTTGAACAAATTTTGAATTTATAGGGCTTCTGAAGCTTCTTTCTAACCGTTGTAGGCATCTTGACAAAACAAATATATCTCGCGTTTTGGTGGCTGGTGGCTGTAAAAATATATATTTTCTTATGAATATGAATTGTAATACATTTAAACTGTAAATGCATAAAGAAATAAAAAACTGGTAACTATGAGATGCATTTAGATTCTGATTACAAAATATTAAGGACTATGCGTTCGATTTAATGGGCACTATCATGTTGCAGACATAAAAACAGTAGAAATCATCACTTGGCCGTGTTTTTGAGAGATTATCATCTGTTCGTGTTTATATAAATCGTAAAATGGTTTTACTACAGTTACAGCACAGGAAAAAGTTACAAATTCCTGTTATTGTATTCATGACTGCCGGATAAGGGGTATATTCATTTTGTTTAAGCCTTTATAACGCCCAGAAGCTAGCATCAGAGAACCCCACAAAATATATTTATTCTTGATCACAATCAAATTCTAAATCGATTTAAGTATTTACGTCCATAGGTCTTTGTGTCTGTCCGTCTGTGTGATGTCTGTTGTAAACATTCTCCAGGACGCAAAAATGAAGCTATCGACTTCAAATTTGGCACGCACACTGAAAGTTCTCGCAGACAGGTTGGTATTGAAAATGGGGCAAATTGGTTGAAGGCCGAAACACTACGTAAACCGAGAACACTTAAAAAAAAATTGGGTTTTTGCTCATTACTCATAGACTATAGCAGAAAAATCTGCAAAAATTTTAACGCGTGCTTTATGGGCGATGCTGTAGAAAAATGAGAAAAATTGGCCACGCCTACGCGATATTATCGTGTATCAAAATTTAATTTTTTTTCAATACCTTTATAAAAAGTAGCAACAATCTTCAAAAACCCCATAAAGTATGCAAATTCTTGGCCACTTTTAAATCTTGAATGCACTTAAACATATCTGCTTGTTCGTCTGTCCATCGGTCTGTTTACGCAACTTTGTAGTATATGTGGTAAACATTCTCTCGTTAGCGAAAATGAGGATGTTGCACAAAAATTTTCAAAAGAGTTCGGAATTAAATTAATCTGTTCAAAAACACGCCTACAACGGCCACACATCTATGCGACAAAAGCTTTTATTTTGAAAATAGAAAAAAACATTCGCGCTCACTCCTTATTATAGAGAAAACATCGTTCTTTTACTTATGTGGCCTTCTTTAGGGTAACGGTGATGGGTATAAAAGATTCGGTCACGACCAAGTATAATTTTCTGACTTGTTTTACATTTATGATATGTACGTTAACTGCAGGTCAGCGTCCTCAATGTTCTGTCGTTATGCTCAGTCATAAAACTTTTATATATTCCTTTTATTGCCACACATTATATGCAGAGTTCAATACGAAGTTCTTCACTAAATGTTAATATGACGAGATATGTCACGTTAATATTCCATTGAAAAATTCTTTCAATACCAAGTATGTTCAAAATAAATTATATAAATTGTTTTTTATATGAACTCTTATCTAAATAGACTAAAAGTTTGAAAATAAATTTTGTCCCAGTCACTTTTCTGTGACTATGCATAGAAGCTCGGTGCTTTCACATGAATTCCATTTACTCAGTCAGTGCATTGTCAATTGCTGATTTTATCTTTGTAGTAAAGCAAATATGAACTACTCATGTATTTACCTTTGAAAAAAACTAGCTTTTAGTCAAAAAATTTAATATTTGAATATATTTTATATTCTCTTTGCATGCATTCATTATTTATGGCGCCATCGAATTGATGACAAAGGACAAATATTGTAACAGAACAATCATTTCATTCGTTTATCCATATGGTTTACATTCCATGTTTTTCATTTTTATGAAAATAGAGTTCATATCTCTCCTATACAATCTGGATTAACTTATTCATAGTGTCACCAAAAGGGACAGACTGATCTGAATATTTATTAATTCTCATATCTTGTAAGCATGAAAATGTGTCACTTTCATGAACCTATTTACGCACGACTAATCAATATATTGGAATAAGTATGTTGCACATGTTTGCATGTTTGTTATTCTTCTTGAATCTTTTTCTTTCAAATCGCCTTCTTTCTTATCAAGCAAACGTTCTTTTTCTCACGGCTCTACGGATGTCTCATTAGCGTATTCCAATTTTCAGTTGGTCGTCTCCATGCCATCTTAGCCAAAAAATGGCTTTTTTCGATAATTCGTTAAAAATTGTCTAAAGAAACCCAAAGTTATTATGAGCCTACGGCGGAAATGTGAAGTCGATCGTCCAATTGATAGGACCAGCTTCAGAAAAGTTCGACTAAAGGTTTGGGAATAAACCGATTAAAGCTTCAAATTTTAAAAAGTGATTGCACTTGAAAATTCAACGTTTTGAGTCCTCTATAAGACTTAGATTTAAGAAATATTATCAACTTGGGAAATTTTCCTGCTCTTTTCATTTTATTGGCTGAATTAATTCCTTTAATATTCAAGAGTGAAATAAAAAGATGATTAAAGTATTAGTAGGGGATCGAAATTTTAAACGGCACAAATGGTTGTGTTTCGGAATATATTTGTTTGGTTATTAGCTTGGAAGGTATCAAAAGCAATTAACGATGAAAGAACTTTTAGATCTTGTAGATCCGTATATGTGTTCCAATTCAATTAATCAATTGCATAAAACACTAATCACAAATTGGAAGTAAAATGAAGACGAAAAAAGAAAAAAAAAATTGAAAAAAAGAAAAATTGAATTTTGAACAGGACTTTGTTGAAATCTCGTTTTTCGAGCTTGCCATGTCATTGCCTTTTTCTAATGTTGTTCGACTGCATTATTTCTAGTTACCATTATTGGATTTTTTCCTAAATTGTAGTTTGTTGATTGTATAGCCAATTCCTGAGGTAATTAAACAACCGTTGGGTTGGTAACGACACTCCTACCTACCTAGGCTGCGCTTTCGTTGTTACTATTTGCATAATTAATACATATATTGTTCTCTATGACCGTTTAATTCGTTACTGTTATGTTCGCTTTGATAGGTTATATATATGTTCAAAAACTGTTCTTTAAATTTTTAGCCTAAGGCTACACCAAAGTAGTTCAGCAGCGAAAGTAACTCCAAAATAAGCAGCGAATTTTCTTTAGTTTAATTTGTTAGAAATATGGCAACCGCGATATTCCCCCTGGACGTTACGTCATTACATTACAATTGCCTGCAATTTACAGAAAGAAGAAAACACAACAACTTGTATTTACTTGAAAGCGTCAAAGTCTTAGTAATACATCTTCACAAATTCCTTTAGGACAAATCAAAGCCATAAATGTTCGTGCCAACGTAGTTGTTGGCATGCAAATATAACTTTTTTATTTTTTCTTTTTTTTGTCAATCAATCAAAACAAAATACCGGACGGTATTTTGGAACACTTGTGCTAGATTCCTACCCGTTTTCCCGTTTTACATGTGAATGTCAAAGACTGTCGATTAACAAATCTTTTCACTTTGTTTCAAGTTTTAAAAAAATTACCTTAGGGAGCTAATCTCTTAAGGAAAGAGAGCAGATGTTTGATTGATAAGATTTATGCAAGACTTAATCTTAAAAATTTCTCGAAGATTATAATCACTTTAGAGTGAATCTAAACCAATGGCGCAGCTAGGACGCTATATTCGGCTCGGTACAAATTTTTTAATATTCATCACTATTTTAAACGTACGTCGTTTCAGTCGAAAATACAACGAATAGCGCTGCGATCTTACATATTAAATCGTATACATTGAATATTATATATATATATAGTTCGTATATATATAGTTCGCATACGTAGTATATTGGCCCAATCAATTTCTTAGCAACTTTTGAGCAATCTTGTATGTCTAATGTATTGTTACGGAAATCCCAAATCCAGTTTATTTCAACTAATTGATTTTCGCAAATAATAAATTCCCCAGAGAGGGAAAAGTGCACATTCGCGGCGCGTCAAGCAGCCGCCGGCCGAGGAAAACGATTAGCGGAGAAGCAGGTTAACGGATTAAAAATGAAGCCATGAACTTAGGTAACAGTAATATGTTTGTGAAAGTGTATATAAATAGACTATTTGCGGAAGGCACAGTCGAAGAAGAATATTAGAGTTGAGAAGTCGAGAGTATTGCTAAAGTCAAAACGTAAATAATTCTACCCTTGAAGAAATTAATTGTTAATAAAGAAACTTGAAGTAGAACGGTGTAAGTATATTTTTTTAAAAAATAATATCCACGATCCAGTGATACGGACAGTATCGACAAAAGTGAAGTTCGTAACAGTATGTTATTCATTTCGCCTACACCTTTAGATTTACTTAGTAGTTGTAGGCAAACTCTCGAGACGAACGCGATCGGAAAGAAATAATATAAAAAATAAAGTTGACAGACTAGGCTTACACAAAAAAGGCTTCGACCGTAACATAGGGAGAGCTCCTAGGTAAACACATAACACACTTTCGATAACGAGACAATTGCCTCCCAAGCATTATGAAAAGCAGTTCCTGATTAGTCTTAAAGTCAGTACATTCATGGCGTTAAACGCCAAATATCCATATAGTCAGTTGCAGTCGTTTGCCGTGAATGAATTCAAAATGAATTTTATTCACGTCAAAGTTGTAACAAGTGTTTATTTTTCTTCTTTTAGCTTGGATTGCTTGTCAATGCTAATAATTACACTTTTATTTGAATTTTCATAATTTTATTATACGACCGACCACGCAGGCGCTGAATCATTTTTACTATGGCTTCGCAGCGCATTATAAGTATTCGAAGACAAATTGAAAACTATGTTCCCAAGCTGCGACTTATGGTATTGGCAAGTTTCAGCATGAACAAGTTCATTCATTTGCAGCCGTATTCTCAGCAATATCATTGGGTCGTCATTAACCATACGTTTTTCTGAAATAAATATCAAAGCGGATTCGTTAACTCTTGTGAGTTGTTAGTATTTAGTCCAATGTTTTCTTCATTATTCAAACTCTGATTATTACGGACGTTTGTGTTTCTTTTATCAATGAGAGTAACAACGCTATTAATTCAAGCCTTTTGACAGTTTGTTCTTTCATTCGTATTATTTGTACGGGCAATGACTCATATTCCACCTAATGCGCAACAGCACTTTCTGGTTATGAATATTCGGTTTTGCAAGAGATGTGGATGGTTTGCCTGGGTCGACCTCTGCTTTTCTTCGTTCAGTATTGTCGTACGGTATCCTCCTTTATTAACTTCGTGAACTCGAGAAATGTGAGCAGATCTCAAATCTATTATTTTTGTTCTCTTCGGTTATTTTTTTTCAGAACACATTTTGCAGTTCAAACTTCATTATTCCAGTTACTAGTCTTTTTTACGTAGACATATGCCTCTAGTTTGTCCTTAATGTATGTAGTTTTTTACCTCTTTGCAGTAAAACTAAAATTCTCTCATGAGTCCCTCCATTGAGTTCCATACTCTGCAAAATTATTTTCCCAATAAATTTGCTTCAAAAAAAGCGCAGTGTAAGGACTTGTATTGATTATTATAAGAATACGAAGAGACGTGAGAACGTACTTAAGCTTATAAGTTCGAATGTGTTCGGCCAACAAACAGAAAAATCAAATTAAGTTAATTGATTACAATGCGCTGCTGATGTTGTTAGAAGCCTTCTAAACTTTTTTAATATCAACCGAAATATTTTTCTGTCTATACATTAGCACCTACATAGAGCATAGTTATAGTGAGGTTATACTTCATCGTCTCCTCGTTTAATTGTAATGCCGCCATTTTTATATCTCGTACAAACTGGACGCTACAGGGAAATAATCGATATCTCATCATTACCATTTAGCGGAAATCTCTGAGATAAAATAGAACACTTAGCTAGCGATAATGTTGAATAGTCCTTACGTAATCCACATTCGCGATCTGTGGAGAGACTTCATCATCTCAGGCCCGACTAATGTAGACTCTACTTTAATTAATTCGTATCTGCAAATTTTGGGATTGATTTACTAGATAATATAAAAGTTACCCCACGAATTTACTACGTGGCAATAAAAATTGGTTTGTAATCTCGAGAATTCGTCTGATATGTCGACGATGTTACTTACTCAGGCAAACCTTGGTGTACGAGATTTATTTGGTTTTGACATGAGGTGTGTTTCAATGGAAAAACTCAAACACTCTGCGCCTATGTCATAAAATCATCAAATCATAAAACAATAATTTCTTGGCATAAATTCCTGACTATACGATTTTTTTAATCTGATTACTGGAATTAGATTATGTTTCTTGTAAAAAAGTCTCTCGGCATAGTCTTCTTATTTGGCGTTCATTTACTTCTTTATGTTTGCAAAATTCTTACGTCCAACGATGCCCGTCTTTATCGTTATCCACATTGCTTAAGTGGTAAGACCATATTTTTTTTCCGATGCAAGGAAAGGTATTAGGATAACAACATTCGGGGAAGTTATTTGGCGGTAATTAAGTATTAGAAAAAGAAATTGAGAAACAGAGCTATTCTCGCGAGCAGGTTTCATTTGAAGCGGTTCTGCGGCACGCAGCATAAGTGGTCAAAATTGTATTAAAAAAATGCGGAAAAAGAAAAATTATCAAATGTCTATTTCTATATCTAGAGAATTACTTAGCAATTTTTTTAAAAAATTTTGGTTTGTGTGTAAAAAGGTTCACTTTCTGTCGGATAAAAATGGCACTTTTTTGTTAATAAAAGCTGTTAAGTTTTTAAGCATTTTGTGAAAAATTCAAAGGAAAAACTGAAAATGATTTGAGTCATGTTGCACGACATTTTTAAAAATTGTGCTTCAAAATAAGTGTACTGTAGAAGTTCGTTTTTATCACAATAAGTTGTTTTTAAATTATTTTTCAATGGTTTGCAGTCCCAGCGCTATGAAAATGCTCTTCATGTTTAAATATTCTTTTCGATTTCCTTTTCTCGATGATTTTTTTTCCTGCATCTGTCAAAAACAGAATCACATATCTTACCCTTTATGTGTCGTGAAGTGATGGGAAAAATATGAAGAAAACATATACCTCTATAGTCGAATTCATAATCAGCTTCAAAAACATCGCCACAAACTTCTTAAACGCAATTCTTGCTAGACGCATTGAGAACTTCGGAATCGCTCTCAGCCTCATGTCT
>KK500132.1:110581-198002 GCA_000688715.1 Glossina pallidipes | reverse complement strand
TTTGGTTAATTTAAACATCAAGTTTATATATATATATATATATATATATATATGTATATATATATATATATATATATATATATATATATATATATATGTATATATATATGTATATACATGTATATATATATACATATATATACATAAACTTGATGTTTAAATTAACCAAATCATTATGTTAATATAATTGATTTTCCGCGATCTTCTATAAAGTTTGATTTTATTATCTCCATTATAACCATAAACGTTCAAGCTTGAATGAAACAAAAAACCTTAGCACAATTTATAATTATGCTAATGGACTCGGTAAAAGCTTAACAAGCTTTAAATCTTTGCATACTATTACTAAATATAAACTGAATGACCATTATTTGTCTATATAATCGCATATATCATCCCACAGAGTTTATTGAAATTTATGTGCAGCCCTTCGAAATAAGTTACACTTAATTAATCACATTTGCTGGGTCGCTCTAGCACTAAATAGGGAAATAAATTAATTGAGACACTTGTACTGTATTTGAACTTTAAAGGAAAGTACAATGTTTATGGTAAGTGCTTTCGAATAGTAAGGTTTCGTTATGAAGAAAGAATTTGTTGTTTCATTTTCTTAATAAAAGTGATGGACTAAATATAAAATACAATAAGTGGTAATTTTGATTTAACGCTCGATTCATTTTATTTCTTACCGGAAAATGACAAATTTACGTTCCAAAAAATTCTACCATACACCACTTATGGTAAGGGCTTATTTAATTTGTGCGGACGTATGCAACACACAGAGGTCCCCGATCCTTAATTACTTATTATTATATTTTAGTGAAATTTACGCTCAAGTGTTTTGGACCACGTCCCATATAACACATTATTATGAGATGTCCTTATATGAACAACGAAGCGAATAAAGCGAAGTAATAATGTTGGGTATTTTTAATGGTAGTCCGCGTCCCACTACAGTGTTTTTGGTTGTTTTTTATTTAGTGCTTTAAGACCAACGTATGCCCGATCTCTTGCTATATATGCTCATTTTTTAATCGGGTCAACTACAATACAAGAAACATTTCCAAAAAGATTTGCTAAGGAATTTTAACTCAAGGTATATAGGTTTAATAAAAATTACATACTGTAAGATTAACGTCTTCAGATAATGTATGATGTCATGTATCGGAAGATACTAATCAGATTACAGCATTCGAATTTGAATTCCGGGGATCAAATTTTATTCACTATATAAGCTATATATAGGTTTTTAGTATTCTCCGTCTTTTTAAATTTCGACTGCGGCGCAGTGCTTGATACCATTATGCGATGATCAACTGCCGTCAAAGCATTTGTCGCAGTGAACACTAGTTTTTTTACATCATTCAAATGCCGGTAAGGGAATGACACTTACCGATTAAGCACACACTCACTAGGTTGCGACCACCACCTCTCTTTGTCTTTTTCTCTTCCCAATTTTTTTTGGATGATCACCCTCTTACATCAATAAAGGACATCCCCTGAGTGGATTGGCTATATATTACACAAAAAATAAAAAAAGGGGTACTTCCGTATATATTCAGGTTGTGTTTTGTGAAAGTCTCTTAAAATTTTCAATTTAAATAGGCCCCTAGTCTGACGCTTCTATGTATTTAACTATTTACCAGAGCTATGTTAGGGTCTTTACGGACTTGTCGTAAGAGAGCTGGCAAATGTCTTCGCCAGTTAAATACGAATTTCTCTTCACAGCCTTATAAGTATGTTGAAGGGCGACTTTGACATCAAGGCAAAAATTTCTACTTAATTACGTTCTTATTATGTCATGGTATGCGATGCTGCAACTTTTTGTTTTTTTTTTTTCGAAAACCGTTTATAATTTGAAGACAAGCTTCTCCGTTTATATTCCTGACAATGTGTTAAAATCTATTTCAGTAGTTAACATCAGCTGACATAATATCTTCTGAAGATTCCATTTTCAATTATTTCCTGTTGTTTATTTGTTGTTTTGTATCACAATTTCTGCAAACTTCATTTGTAGCACATTTTGTATATTTAGACGGGCACCACCGAAATTTGAGTGTGTAATGAATTTGTCGTTGTGTTCCGAATTCAAAAGAATTCTAAACCTGGAGAGTTAGGGACATGGCCCAGTACAATGGATGTTTTCGGGCCGCATTATGAATTGCCAACTACCTTGGCCTATTACAATGGAATGTCCAAAGGTTGGTTCGACAATCGTCTACTGTTAGAATTGCGTCAGATGTAAATTATAAAGTAAAGATAAAGACCTGACACTTGAGACGAGTGCGTTCTTAGTTTAAGTGCACGCATAAAGTCTGAAATTGTCTATTATTTACCCATAAACACAATTTGATGATGTCTCGTTTTAGGACGAACGTAACGTGCATACTTACTCTTGCTAGCAATTTTTTTTTTTTAATTTTTTTGTATCTTCAAAAAACAGGAACAATTCTAATACAATCTGAAAGTGGAATTTTAATTAACACGTTCGCGGACGTGAATGCTATAGCATTCATTTTCATAGTGATGCGAAACGACGTGAATGCTACAGCATTCACATTTTAAAGCCAATTTTTGGTCATTTAATTTCATGTACGTCACGTCATCCTAGTTGAAAACTATGATCTATATTGTCGTGGATGCTATAACAGTCATTTCATATAACAGTTAAAATACGATGGTCTGACTAACTACTCTTATAATATATGTATAATCAGATTTTGCATATTACAACTAGTTTCAAAAATAATTGCCTGTCAATTTTTGCAGTTCCCTGAAATTTTTAATGTCCGCGAACGTGTTAAATATTATTGAAATTCGTCTTACGAAACAAACGAAAAAAAAAAAATTTTTTTTATACCCTACACCACTTGTGGTACAGGGCATATTAAGTTAGCACGCACGTATGTAACGCGCAGATGCGATCCATCTTTTTTATGCCGCTCGATTCAGAGAATGATTCTGAAATTTGGCATACTGACGCGTTTTGACCCCCACTATTTCGACCACTGCTCATATAACGCCATATTAAGTAATAGTATTTTGGCATTCTAAATTGGTATAGCAACTTTGGGCCGGTTGGGGAAATCTTTTGAGCCCCTTTCCATATAAAGAAAACTTAAATTCGTATGATAAAAAGGTGCAATTTTCCAAGCTTCATAATCATAATCATATCATAATAGTAATTTAAGATAAAAAAAATTAACTCTACCAAATTTGGACCATCTCAGCCTATATTTTTGGTTTTACCCTCTGTATACATTTTCGCGAATATTTATAGATTCTTTGTAGCTAACCCACAGAAAGTCCAAATTTTAATGTGTTATGATGAAACTTAACCCATAATCGTAATTTAGATAAAAAAGTTCGCTGTACCAAATTTGGACCACCTACGTATCACAATTTTTAACCTCTTGGCACAACCATTCTTACGGAAAATAAGCCTTTATTCGCAAAGAGGTCAACTGTTTAATATACCGTTCCATGTAGTAAGTTGATACAAAAAGAGGATTAAATTGTTGTCTTCTGTAGAGAAATGAGAGTTGTGTAAGACAGTATGGTGCAGGGTATTTAATAGTCGGCCTAGACCAGCTATATTAATGTTTTCAGTTGTTTTCATATAATTTGCTTATAAAAGTTTATTTTTGAATTTCATTAGCAGTTTTATAAGTTAACGATTAGATTATCTTTCACTATCTACTTTCTTGCATTTGTTTTCTTAGCAATATTCTCTACATAATTTATGCAAACACTTTTTTTAAATTATACGTTAAATGCCAATTGATTAATTGAAGAGATAGAAAGAGAGAAATGCATATTCGAATATACTGTAACTAATAACTTTCCGTAATTTCCGCTAATTAATTACATATAGAAATTTCAAAGAACTTATGCAGCATATAACTAATTGAATAGTAGATAATTGATAACAAAGAACATTTAGGTCTTAATTGTTATCGTCTTCACTTTCAGATATTTAAGGTTTAAACGGTGCCCTCGTCGATCACTAGCTTTAAAAACACTTCTAATAATACGAATTATAAAAATTTATATAGAAAATTCCTCATATTACACTTGAATTTGCATTTTCAAGTAGTTATAGAAGAGAATTCTTAACTTGCTGCCAGATTTTACAGTCATATGCACAAAATGAAAAACGGCAAAGAATCTACTCATCTTCTTGTTATACCCCTCACTGTAAGACGGGGGGGGTATAGTTATTTTGTTTCTTCCCAAAATATATGTAACACCCAAAGGGAAGCTTCAGGCACTCTATATACAGAATATATACTCTTGATCAGCGCGATATTCTGAGTTGATTTAGCCGTGTTCGTCGGTCTGTATGTCTGTGTGGTGTGTGCTGTTGATACTCTCCTGGTCGTAAAAATGAAGATATCTACTTCAAATTTGGTAGAAACATTGGAAGCTTCTGCAGGCAGGTTGGTATTGAAAATGGGCCAAATTGGTCAGAGCATAAGCGCGCAATCGAACTTAAACGGAACGAAACCCAGTTTTTTGAACAAAAATTGTTGGATTTTTGCTCGTTACCNGATCAGCAATTCAGGGTCAGCGCGGTAGAGTTTCCTTTGGTTGTCGTTAAAATGAGAAAACTTAAATTCGTATGATAAAAAGGTGCAATTTTCCAAGCTTCATAATCATAATCATATCATAATAGTAATTTAAGATAAAAAAAATTAACTCTACCAAATTTGGACCATCTCAGCCTATATTTTTGGTTTTACCCTCTGTATACATTTTCGCGAATATTTATAGATTCTTTGTAGCTAACCCACAGAAAGTCCAAATTTTAATGTGTTATGATGAAACTTAACCCATAATCGTAATTTAGATAAAAAAGTTCGCTGTACCAAATTTGGACCACCTACGTATCACAATTTTTAACCTCTTGGCACAACCATTCTTACGGAGAGTAAGCCTTTATTCGCAAAGAGGTCAACTGTTTAATATACCGTTCCATGTAGTAAGTTGATACAAAAAGAGGATTAAATTGTTGTCTTCTGTAGAGAAATGAGAGTTGTGTAAGACAGTATGGTGCAGGGTATTTAATAGTCGGCCTAGACCAGCTATATTAATGTTTTCAGTTGTTTTCATATAATTTGCTTATAAAAGTTTATTTTTGAATTTCATTAGCAGTTTTATAAGTTAACGATTAGATTATCTTTCACTATCTACTTTCTTGCATTTGTTTTCTTAGCAATATTCTCTACATAATTTATGCAAACACTTTTTTTAAATTATACGTTAAATGCCAATTGATTAATTGAAGAGATAGAAAGAGAGAAATGCATATTCGAATATACTGTAACTAATAACTTTCCGTAATTTCCGCTAATTAATTACATATAGAAATTTCAAAGAACTTATGCAGCATATAACTAATTGAATAGTAGATAATTGATAACAAAGAACATTTAGGTCTTAATTGTTATCGTCTTCACTTTCAGATATTTAAGGTTTAAACGGTGCCCTCGTCGATCACTAGCTTTAAAAACACTTCTAATAATACGAATTATAAAAATTTATATAGAAAATTCCTCATATTACACTTGAATTTGCATTTTCAAGTAGTTATAGAAGAGAATTCTTAACTTGCTGCCAGATTTTACAGTCATATGCACAAAATGAAAAACGGCAAAGAATCTACTCATCTTCTTGTTATACCCCTCACTGTAAGACGGGGGGGGTATAGTTATTTTGTTTCTTCCCAAAATATATGTAACACCCAAAGGGAAGCTTCAGGCACTCTATATACAGAATATATACTCTTGATCAGCGCGATATTCTGAGTTGATTTAGCCGTGTTCGTCGGTCTGTATGTCTGTGTGGTGTGTGCTGTTGATACTCTCCTGGTCGTAAAAATGAAGATATCTACTTCAAATTTGGTAGAAACATTGGAAGCTTCTGCAGGCAGGTTGGCATTGAAAATGGGCCAAATTGGTCAGAGCATAAGCGCGCAATCGAACTTAAACGGAACGAAACCCAGTTTTTTGAACAAAAATTGTTGGATTTTTGCTCGTTACCCGGAAATTGTTAAAGTTAGATGAAGAAGGCGATCGTGTCCACATAAAGTTACAAGTAATTATTTTAAACTTTTTTCGCTTTTTCACTTTGAGGCTTAATGCTTATTTATCATAAGCAAACAAGACAAAACGTTTAAAACTATTTTGTACCCTCCTCAAATGAAGATCTCTCTAAAAATGGGTTAATTTTAAAATGAATATGTTAGAGACCGCGATTAATCTGTTCTTAATAAGACCATCGATATGGGTATCAAATAAAAGAACTTGGAGAGTAAAATGTGAAAAGCATAGCGGTGGGTATGCGCGATTCGGCTCCTGCCGAATATAACTTTCTGAATTTTTCTGTTTATAGTCATTGAAAATATTTGGAAAAGATGATAATGGAAAACTAGCTAAGATTGTGAGTCGGTTTAGTCATATTTCTCCGTCTACTCAAGTCCTAAAAAAAACTAAGACAAAATGTTACTAATCGACGGTCATACACTTTGAACTCCACATTCTGCAGATTACTGCATTAAATACGATGTAATCTTGTTGTACCTCATCAAAGATGTTCGAATTCTGAAGCTCAACTTTTCATAAAAGTGAGCAAAATTGAATATAACCTGGACATCGTTGGAAAGGTTATTAATAGAGGATTCAACCTGCCGTAGTTTCATTTTTTCACAAGATATGGTTTCCCCACAGTAGCTAAGCAAACTTTCGCTTTATCAACCTCATTTATGACATACTGTTACAATACTGACTTTTCAAATATTAATTAATTTACATAACTACATGTTTTGTTTATTATATTTTGTAAAAAAATTTTCGAAAAGTTTTATTTTAACTGAATTTTGACTTAAATTCCTTCGAGACTTCGTTTTATAGAATTCTGTTAAGGCCTTACCAGAGCTCTGTAAAGAAATTTTGGTTTGTGTCTTTGCTCGATATATTTAAATATTACTTCACACCCTTATTAACAAGTTGCCCTAAGAAAGCTTTACGTTTGAATGTCACGTAATTTAAAGAAAACTAATTTTCTCGTCTATCTTTTATCGATTCGCTTTATAAATTTTGCAAATATTAATTTGTCTGCTCTGCATAGTTGGACATTTTTGACTCGAAACTTCCAAACTGTTCAAGTTTCAATTAAGGTTACAATGAACACACTTAATATAATCGGAATGGTAAGAATTATTAAGGCATTTTTTTTGTACTTGATTTTATTAAGTTCTTCTTTTACTAAAAATTAATTTTTTTAAGTCGGTTTTGCAGCATTCAACGGGTCGTTCGGCACAGAGCGAAATAATTAGTAGTGGAACGAAGTAAGGACCAAAATGAAAGTTAGAGGTATCAAAATTTCCCAGTTACGCTTTCGATTTTTTCCGGCTCATCGAAGAGCAAGCCTTCGAGAATGCACTTTGTCCGTGAACATCACAAATAGTTTGCGCGGCTTTGCGCGAATTGGCGCAGCGTTTTGATCTTTTTCATTCGAAAAAGAATATTATAATATAGATTGCTAGAAGGCATAACATTTATCGATTCGGCACACACCCATTAGGCTGCGGTCACCCCCTTAATATATCTTTCTTACTTTCGCTTTCTTCACTTCTTTCTAACCGTTACAGCGTTACGCGAATAGGGGATATCTCCTGGGTGATTCGTCATATCCGAAGCTTCCTTCTGGATGTTCGTTCTTCGTCGTTTCAGTCATGACTGACAACGGTGTTTTTATTGTTGTAATCGTTTTACAAACTTAATAACAATAGTTTTTTAATTTTAATTTTTGTTTTTTTTTAACACACCGTTCATACATTATGATAACTATCATGTTGATGTTAATAATTTTGATGATGATATTGTTGTTTCGTGCAACTAACAACTTTTTTGAAATTTCACTCTAAACATCGTTCACAGTTACCCACAATGCATTACTGCCGTTGTTAGCGGTTGTAGTGGTACAACATTTTGTGGTTGTTATTGTTGTTGTTGAGTATTGTATTTGTGGGGAGGATATTGTGGAGCTTGAATAAAAAAAAAATTTTTTTTTTCGTTATCGTCATGAAATAATTGTCAAGTCAAGGTTGTAGTTATAATAAATAAAACCAATTTCCATATATGGATATATGAGTAGGGGTCCGAGGGATAGAAAGAAAAGTGCCAACAATACAATGATGTATAAAATTAATCGTCTTAGAAAGGTTTATTTAATGTGACTAGAAAATGAATTGTCTTACAACTGCTATGCGCTAGTGCTATACAGTGAGTCTTATTAATATTCGGCTATTTCGCTCGACAAAAACTAAACGCGGCTTAAATCTAGTCCATAGCCCATAACATAAAAATTCATTTTACTACTTTGTACTACTAGGAAGTATATATTGAATTAAATAAAAAAAAAAAATTGTTCCAGTACACAAGAAAATTAAATAACTACTCAAGAAACATACCGCCATTAATACTGGGTGTCTATCATATAAGGAAGGATCCAAAGTAAAAAAACAGCGCTTTATTATTAAAAATTAATATTCGATAGGGTATCCTTATTGCTTAGTAACTTCATTTAACCCTTTGAACATATTTTGTATAATTTTTCTGGTGTGGGAGACAGGCATCTTACCCCATTCCTCTTATAGTCTATTTTTCACGACTTGGACGAAAGAGATTGAGTGTTTTCGCACATGGCGTTCCAATTCATCCCCCATATTATTGATGAGGTTCATGCTTGATGACTTATTGAAGAGAGATTGCAGTAGTTTGGGGCAGATATATAAGAACCATTCTCAAATTAAGCGGGACTTATGCTTGAGATCGTCATCTTGGTAGATTTTGAATGTTTCCAAAATACCAAGTTTGTCCACCCATTTTTTCAAATTTACCTTGACTGTACTTAAGAAACCTTTCTTGTTTGCAATGCCGCCCAAAAATATTAATGCTCCCACCCCATCGACCCAATGCATACTAAACGATAACATGACCACTGTACGGGATGGACTAAGATCCCTGTCTCCCACACAAGAAAAATTATACGAAATATGTCCAAACGTTCAAATGACGTTATTAAACACGAAGGATACCCCACTAAATATTCATTTTTAATAATACGCTGTTTTTCATTTTCGTATCCCTCCTTACATGAAAGACACCCAATATTAATGACGCTATGTTTTTTAAGTTGGTGAAGTAATTTAATTTTTATATATATATATATATATATTTTAAAATGTATTCTCTAGCACACTCAAAACTGTTTTGTGTGCGCTTGTGCGGTCCTTATTCACCACATAAAAAAATACTTTTGTATTCCGAAAATTTTTTTACTTTTTTACTACAAAATAGTAAAATAAATTTTTATGTTTAGACTGTAGACCAGATTTAAGAAGTGTTCACTTTTTTGTCGAGCGAAATAGACGAATATTAATGAGACCGACTGTATGTTTAGTAAAACCCTGGCGTACAGTTTTGCTAACGAATTGTATTTAAAAATCACATCACACTATGCAAACAATATTCTATTGCATTGTGTTTTAACTAATTAATCATTCTTTTTGTTTCTCAATAGCTGTTGTAATTAAAATTTATTTTTCATCTCTACTAATGTTTTACGTAAAATTAAAAGTAAATAAAGTAAGTTATGAAAGGAAATGAATAAAAAAAAAAAAAAAAGAAAAGCCAACTTTCCGTTTACTCGTTCTAATCATTATAATAAATTTGAAAACAATCACTCATTCATGAAAAAAAAAAAAAAAAATTATATAAAAGAAAAAAAGCAAATAAACAAATAACAAAATGAAAAACAATTACGAAAATAGCGAAAATATGCACGCAATATTTGACGCCCACTTGCATTCATGTAGTCAGTGTCCCAATATTGCTTTTAAACATTGCTTTTAAACAAAACACTACTATCGTCAACAATCAATCGGCATAGTTTGCAGCATTTTCTCGCATTTTCTCGCATTTATGTAATCAAATATTTTATCCAGTTTTGAAGATCCCTTAAGCAAGAAATTAACTTTTTTAGTTTACTTGTAACGCTGCAAAATACTTTGCGCAGATATGGCACAGTTGACGCAAGGATTACGGTATAAGAATTTATTTATTTATTTATTTTTAATTTTTTGATTTAAAAAATTGCATTCACTGCATAAACATTAAATATTATAACAAAGAATTTTAACCCGACTCTTTAAATAATTTATCTAAAGAGGTATTTCTTTGTTTTTCTTAGAATATGACAAAAAAATCTATTAAGCTCCCGTGGTAGTAATATCTTATGGAAGGTATTGATGTACATTGAAATCTTCAATGCTTAAACTGTATTAATATCGGAACTTGATCAAGTTTATATGATGATTGGAATTTTTGAAAAAAACATCCACGAAGAACGTGAACAACACACATTTAGGTATATGAGTAGATATGAGTCGGGAACTGAGGACTATGGAGAATTTTTCAATCTTTTAAAAGTCTGAACACGGAATTATTTGTAAAGTTTGTTGAAACGATGCATAATCCAATGGTGTGCCTTGTGATAAGTTGAAATACCGAAATAAACGAGAGAATATGTATATATACAAATACATGCGGGACTACACGATACCCGAAAGGCCCAACGAACAAGAGCAGGGATACCTCTGTGAATATGCCCTACGCTTTGAACGTATGTCTGCTTAAATAATATTTTATTGTAAAATATTTAAACATATTCGTCTGTTTGCTTTCTATGGAAATAAAGTTAATTTTTTATGAATGAGTTTAGAAACATTTCCGCAGAACACGATTTCTTCAAATGTATTTTTAAAGTTTGTTATTGTAATGTATTGGACGTTGGTAACCCGGTAAAGACGAGGGCGTTGGCAACACTAAATTAATGAGTTATTGCTCTATCTCTCTTCTGTTTGTTCTTTGCTTCTGATCACACCTGTGCTAGCGTCGTTGCTTTGCCTATATTAAGCTGCATTAAACTAAAAATTGAACTTGTATAACACAAAATGAGCTGTGCGTTTTTACTGACGGCTGAGTGATTAGAATACTTCCAAACCACCTATTAGTACGTCAAATGAGTCATGCTATTGCCTAATAATTGCATAATAACGTTTTTCTTTTCTTCTAAGTGAAAAGTTTACAGAAGATCCGGCTCAAGCTAATTTGTTTATTAATAAACGTTTTCACTCGTTTGACAAACATTGAAAAGTTAGTTTTGGGCCAGTCGTCATTTTACGGAATATACGTTTTTTTTTTTTTTTTAGATACCCTATGCAAGAAAGAAAGAAAGGTTATACTAATTACGACCTGCCGTTTGTAACGAGCTGAAGAGCATCAAAGGTGGAAATCTATTCTGTATAATGATGAAATTGTAATTCGGCTAAGCTTGTTTTATCCGTCTGCAAGGCCCGCCTTCCGTTGATTACTCGCCCGGACAAAGTTACAAAAACGTGCATAAAAAACTGAAATGTAGTCTTCGTTTTACTAATCGATTCCATAGATTCAGTTTATGAAAATGCAGATATATGGGTGCACATACACGTTCCTCACTCTACACATGTGCGCACACGCACGCACACTTGAAGATCCTAAGCATGTTACGTTCGGCTGTGGAATATTTGCGATATATGGTCGGCGCATGGTATATGTAGGGAAATTATCGACAGTTCTGAAAGCTACGGCAAAGTGAATAGCTGCTCCTTGAAGTAAGACGTCTAGTAAGGTGGCAGGTGGAGAGAAGAGTTAGTGGAAGTTGATAAGAGGCTTAAGTAAGGCAACAAAAGAAGCGCAGCAAATGCAATTAGCCTCCACGAAGTAACCACCTAGCGGTGGTCTCGCCGTGGATAGCGGTCAACGAAATGTGTGTGGGGGTAGCTTTACTTCGTAGGCGCCATGAATGGCGAATCGTTCATGCTACTGGTACAGGCCAGTAGTATCTTGGAAAGACTTCATCCTCTACCTCGCATGGCAAGGAAGAACACACGCACACACACACAGTCATAACAGTAATAGAAGGCTGCTCGTCCGGCTCGCATAGTAAATAGGGATTTACATTTGGGCAGAAGTAAATCCCTAAGAAATATGCAAACTATCTATGTAGAATTCTGCTTTTCACACACGCGCGCGTATATTGTACCCAAAGCGATGCATACACAAAATTCGTTTCAAGTCGAGTGTAGTTTACCTGTTATTTTTATTATTTCCATTTTTCTTGTTGTTTTTTGTTTCAGTGTTCGATAGTGGCAGCAGTAATTGTTTACTTTGTTTCTATTGTGTTCTCTTTGATTTTTTCTATTCTGCATTGATTTGTTTCTGTGCTTGTGTGTGTGTTTTGTTTATTTAACTTTCTGCCATAACGATAACTGAATAAGTAAATGCTTAGTAATTGATTTTGTTAATGAAAATTTATTGTAAAATTTTTCATTTATTAATATTTTGAAGAAGCATTTTTTCAAAGATTTTCGAAAACCTTTAATATATCTTTCTCTTTTTCTCTTTTTAGGTAAGTTTACGGACAACTTCTATATGAAACGCAAAAATTGTGAGTATTTTGAATACAAAGTTTTTATGCAATTAATTAAACGACATAAATAAAAACAAAATAAGAAAATACGAAAATACGTAACAATATTCTTGAACATCACACCTGTATACCTGTTTATTGTAAATGTATTTGGTAATAGGTTACGAAAAGAATGTCACTTCGCACTTCCATCGCTGAAAGTTTTAATATTGTTTTGTCGTACATCTACTTAAAATGTTTTGTCATCTGGAATCTATTAATTTTAGTTTCATTGAGTTAAAAATTTCATTTCATCGTTAAAAAATGAACGCATTTTTTTTTTCTCCACTAATATTCTGCATACACATGGTGAGTCTTCAAGCTATGCGTTCGAAAGTGAATAGCATTTCTTCTTTTTCTTTTTATTCCTATTTTAGGTTATAGCTTAGTTTTTATTTTAACTTTACATTTTATGGCTTCGTTTACACGCCATCCACTGTAATTACCTTTCATTTGCTGCAATTTGCAAAAAATATGCGATTGTCACTTGTTGGCATTTTACATCTTTCTCTTGACTTTTTGCGTACGCTCACAGTGTTGAGTAAAACTGTCTTCATTAGGAGCTTGTGGAAGTGGCACGTAACTCTCTTTAGGATCAGTTATAAATACTTGACAAATATCACACAATAATTCAAATAATAATTGAAATAGTAAACATGCTGGGCAGTTATCCAGGGCTTCATTGTTTAAATAGCATTCAAAAAAGTATTGCCTCAGATCTAAATTAAATCTTAGCTAAATTTGCTTAGTAACAACATTAATTTTTCTACTACTACCGTTATTATTACCATTGTTATAATCTATTCAACAACCATGACCTACTAAATATCATCATTTTGTGCAACTTTCATATACTTAGGGGCTACTATGTCACTATTTCTCATTTCGCTTGTATTCAAAATACCAATGCATCGTTTACAGTCTTCTCTTAAAGTCAGTCAAATATCTTCATTACTTTTCAAGTACTGTATTAGTAGCTTCTCGAATATAATTGATACGATTGACCGGGTCATTAAAGAAGCAATCGTGACGCTAAAGTAATATGTGCATATTGCTTCGAGGCTGTATACTGTGCTTTCCTACTTCATCAGCGCTATTTATTAGGGATGGTTTTTTTAAGGGGGTAAACAATCAATTGTTCAAAAAATCAATATTTTTTTTTTTTTGCTTAATAGATGTTTTGGATCTTCTAGGATATGTAGAAAAATGTTCATTGTCCCCAAAATATGTATTCCTTGAAAATTTTAAGTTACCTTTTAAACGTTACATCAAGAGTAGTTGTGTTGCAGCTTAATGTCTCGCCTTTTGATTGTTACCTCGTCTAAAACAGTAACGAAGGTCTTTGGTATGTGTTTATGTTCTTTTAAAAGCGTTTCCAAAAAGTATGTTAGTCTAGCTTTATCCAGGTAACCTTCAAGCCAATATGAGGCTGAGAGCAATTCCGATACTTTCATTGCTTCTACGCAGAAATTAAAAGTTTGGAATGAATTTATTGGAGTGTTTGATGCTTTCAGCCATAGAATTATATATTTTCTTGTCTTTAAAGTGAAATATGCGGTTCTGCCTTTCGCACGTGCAGTAAAAAGAGCGCTTACGAGCAAAAAATCGTCGAAGAATTCGAACTGAAAGGAATATTTGAACTTGGAGGGGAGCAATTGCCGACTAATACAAAAAGATAATAAAAAATGTATTATGATAAGAGAACATGTAACTTACAACATGTAACGTAATAATTTTTGAAAACAAATGTAATTTTCTTCATAAGTACTTTTCGAAGGACTTTTAAAACTACATTCTCTAGAGAAATACGTAGAATTTTTCGACAAGTTAATTTAAACATTTCTTATTAATAAAAAACTGCATTTTTTTCGGTCTAAAATTGCTGCACTTTTTCTCTCAAAAACTCACCATTCACACAAAAAACCGTATTGCTAAAAGCCTTTATGTATTTCTCTATGTATGGGGATGTAAATTAAATTATTATTTTTTTTTTTTTTTCAATTTAAATATGGATCATTTATGCTGTCGCTGTGTCCATTAAGCGAAATACGTCCAAGCGTGCATTCTTCCAAATTATATATACATATGTATATGTGCATCTTTTGCTAACACTTCAAGCCACGTTTAATAAGCTCCTCACATATTATTATTCAACTTTCTTTCTTTCGATCACAAAAAAATTGTCAAAAAACTTCTTTTTTTTTTTTGTAGAGTACTTACAACGGTGTAGGCCCTTAATGAGAACTCGTTGTTTGAGCAGCGCTGTCATTCTTGTAATAGAAAATGGATGGTTTTGCGTATAGCTTTAGAAGAGCAAATCTTTTGCTTTTCTTAGTCATAACAGATCCGCGTTTTCTTCTTCTTCTTTTTTTTTTTTGTAAAATTCTTTTTAATTAATTAAGTTAAAGTAAAATTAAATTAATGTCAAGTTTCAGTTTTCTATCTCAACATAACTAACGGCTAAAAACGTAAAGGGAAAAAAGTACGAGCAAAGGTATTTCACTAAATTCCTTGAGAGAAAAAAAAAGATTATTAAACGATTTTCACGTTTTTTTAAAATACTATCTAGAACATATAAGGAATCCAATGTTGCAATCAAAATAAATAAGTGAAAACAACGTCTTCCAATGTGTAAGATTCTATTAGAAGATCGCAAGCACACTAGCTAAAGATAAATTAAACGAAATGTTATGAAATATTATGTTTAATGGAGAAGGGGGCGGAACACTAATTAATTGACTTAAAAACTACAATTCCCGTAATTGTTGCTCTTTTCGCAATAATAGCATTGGAATAAAAACTTAAGGAGTTTTTTTCGTGTTAAAAAGTATTTTAAACACTTTAACAGTGTTAAAGCTGTTAACTATTTAAGAGAACCGTTCTCTATAGTTTTCAAAGAATTTTCATTTTATATTAAGACGAATAGTAATGTGATGCAGTGTAATGGTTTGTTAATTCTTTACAAATATCGTTCGTATACTGCGACTAGTGACAATTATTGTTTGTGCTAAAGCACGCCTATCGCAACTTTATTGAATTTACAAAACATTTAACGCCTATTTTGAAGAAAATTGCTTTTAGCGTAACTGATGATGACTTCGATATTCACTTACATTATATTTCAATACGAAGCAGTAGAAATGAGAAGCTTTAAGAAAATAAAGAAAATTCACTTTTTTATCTAAATATATTTTCTCTTTCCAGCCCGATCATGCACTATGAATAATGAAAGATCTGTTTGTACATTGAATAACAAAGCTTTCCATGTTTAGAATAAACAATTAAACAGAAAGCAACCCCACCTAATAGTAATGGTTATCATTATTAGTCGCTTACACACTATTGCTATTAATTCGTAATCGATCTTTTCGTAAAATCATATAATTTTCTTTGGCATTCCGAGGTGGATTCAGAGACTTCATCCATTTAAACCATACTACGTGCACACTACGCTCAGATCGATCGCTTAAGTGGTATTCACTTTTCATTCCGCTTTTTCAATTTCTACAAGAAAAAAACAACCTCGACACCACTCAGTTTTTCCATTGCACTTGAATTTGTATTATTCCTATAAATGTGCTATGCATGAGTACCCGAGTACTTAAGATTCGCGATCAGCAATTCAGGGTCAGCGCGGTAGAGTTTCCTTTGGTTGTCGTTAAAATGAGTGTTCCGTCGGTAAAGGCACAACGCTTATCGATTGGGTACACAACCATTAGACTGCCGTCACCGCCCGGCCCTATTTCTTTCTTTCTTTCTTTCTCTTTCCTCACTTCATTCTGGTCGTCACCGCTTTACACTAAAAGGGCACATGACCTGAGTGACTGTTCATAACAAAAGTAAAAAAAAAAAAAAAAAAAAATCTTTTACGTTCAATTTTTCTTCATTCCTTTTGAGATTAAGCGGCTTATTTAAAATTCATCCACAACCAACATGTAGGATGTCTTTCTTCAAATGCGGAGTCGTTTCATAATGACATTCCATCTTCGTAAACTACACTGAGGTTATCTCGTGAAATTTTTTCCCTTCTTTGCTTTTAGTTTCCCTTTAGTTACGAAATTTTCTTCTTTTACTCAACTCAACTTTCTTCTATACTACCTTAACCGCGACGATTGGAAAGAATTTCATTTTCACAAGTTTACTTTGCTAATTAAAGTGCTAATTAACTGAACTATTTCCAAGGATAGTGATTAACTATTTAACTGGCAATTGTAGACCTTTAACTTCTTTTTTTATATATGTATATGTTTATTTATATATGTATGTGTATATATTTTATGTATGTGTATTTTTTGCAAAAGTGCAAAAAATGTGAAAATGTTAAGTGAAAGTACGTAGAATGACAAGAAATATTTTAGTTTCAAATTTAATTAGTGACAATTATAGCGAACACAGATAGAAAGTGTTTGGGTATAAAGGCAATGTGTGAAATGAAAATAAATAACATAGTTTTTGCAAGAGTGCCCATATGGATCAATGCGCACTTTTTAAAACAGCTGTTTATGTGTTTATATGGCATTTATGAACTTTTTTTTTTTTTTTTTTTTTTTTTGTCAAACATGCTTACAAACTTTGTATCTGCTCAAGTTATTTCGTTTATCGTACTATTATAGGACAGAAAATCGTGAAAGGAACAAGTCCCCTTTTTTATTCCAGGCCGCAGTAGTTTTTCTTTTCTTGACTTATCGTAATATATAATATAATTCGTGATTCTAGTAAATATGTTTTTAAAGTCACATATAAGTACCTCAAGGGGGTAGCGCAACATCAGCTAGCCTTTCCAGAATTATGTACTGGGTTAGTTCGTTGAAAAGAAGACTGCCTTGATGAGAACTTGAGCTATGGAGTTGGGTCGTAACATTTCATCCAAGACATTTTCTTGCACGCTTCGTTCTATGCAACAATTTGATAACCGAAAGAACTAAAAGAACTATAATCGCATGCTTTAAAAAATCCCACCTAATCGTAATTCAGTTTACACGTTTTATATGCTTGCGGAGCCAAGTCTTTATTCGATACGTACTCTTTATGTCGTATACGACAAATTGCGCGAAATTGCCAATGTCCGACTTGCAATATTGAAAATTGAGTTAGGATTTGGTAAAGCATTATTCTTTGCTCTTCCGGCAATTATTCACCCGGCAAAATTATGAATTTCGATATTGGGGATTAATCGGAACAATTGAAATTATTTAAAGTAGCGTCGATGTACGTAAACAATGAGCAGTTTGCAAACGTTCTCCTGAATTGTGTCCTATTTAGCGATTAATTACAAAGTTTGTCAAAATGGACTGAAGAGAATTTTACGACATAATATTTAAAATAGCGAGCAGACATGGCGAACTTCGACGAGAGATCATCGTCGCTGATATTCATAAATAGAGGAAACTTTTCACAATTTAAAATATTCAGATGAAATCGTTGAAACGTCTTCACCGCTAGAAGACTTCTTCCACATAGCATTATTGCATTGAAAACGTCGATTATGATTATATCGAGTCCTATAATTTGTAATAATTTAAGGAAAAATTTTGTTATAATAAAAACTCCTTTTTTATACTCTAAACAAGTCATTTATTTCAATGTACTTGGGAATCATAATCATACACTGTACGTGTGGAAGGCAAGAAAAAAACTGAGTTCAATGGGATAAAATGTATCGTATCACTTGGATTGCTTCTCTTATTACTATTTCAAAGATCGCAACTTGTCTCTAATTTCACAAATTCGTTAAAAAAAAAAACGAATGCATAAATGACTTTGTTAATATGCAATTAAATGAAATGTACTGTGAAAGGTTAACGAAAATTTTTAATTGCAATCATAGATATCAAGTGTTATTTTGAACTTGAAAAACTTTGGATGAAATAATTTCGCATGCAGGGTTCATTTAGAATTTTCAAATACGAATCGCAAAATTTAAATTGAATTGAATTTAGTCAAGGGGTATGTTAAACAAATTGTTATTATTATTTTAATATTTCATAATATATTCTTATGTTCCCTGCTACAGCCAATTTAGAAACATAATATTCCGCATCAGAAAACATTAAGCTTTCATGCTATCTAGATAGTGTATGTTTAAAATTTAAGGAGAAATGCCAGGAAGAATATCATGACCTCTTAAGTAAATATTATAAGTAAAGAAAAGAAAGAAAGAAAAAAAAAAAAAAACAAGAAAAAAGGAAAAGTACATAAATTATACTTGAAAACGTTTTCGAGCACATACACGCAGAAAGAAAGAAGTACCTACATTAGTAGATGTACGGCTTAACCGTAAGTCTGCCTATGTAATGCGCTAAATATATTCACAAGATTTTCTCCACGTAATAGTTTTTATCACCTGTGTTGTGTGCTGTGCTGAGTAATGAAATGCTCCAATCATTTGTTCGCTTCACCATTGCTACTAGAAAAAATAATATATGTTTGCATGCACATTTGTAAGTATATACTTAACATAAAAAGGAAATAGTGATAATGATACCCCGGAAGTTAGGCAGTATGCTATAAAGGAAACCAGATGCGTATTGAAATGTTTGAAAAGAAATATGTGCAGGAATATGAGCTTTATTTTTCTCTTTCGTAATTTGTATATGTAATCACAGAAAAAATCACATATAAAAGGTTATTGTAATAATATCGTTATAACATACTTTAGCGATTATTTATATTTAACAAGTATTGCCGACCGTAAGGCGTAAATTATTTATTAATTAAGTTATTAAGTTAGCAAGTTTTCATTATTTGACAAAAAGCAATGTCTATATTTGCAAGGATATAAGCAGTGCTCCTGACGTGCACTTAATCTTCTCTTCACTTCAGCTAGAGACATGTCTAGACAGATAGTATTGATTTTTTTGCTTTAGTTTACTTTATTTTGAAATCGTTCCTTTTGAATCATCTCCTTTTTCTTTTTGCAAAGTGCACGTAATGTGTGCAATTGCAAGTAGGTTCTTAGCAGTGGTTATAATTGGCTTACGGCCAATTTGTATAAAGTAAATTTGGAAACAAACGAAAAGAGATCAATAGTTGGCAACAAAATCCTACTTTGGGCGAAAACCTCAAATGCAGCTAATAAGCAAACATTATTAAACAACTTTGACAATACACTGAAAGCATTTATCGAAAATTTTCCTATACTTGTTTGTGTTATAAAAACCATATCCTTTTTTTTTGTTTCTTTTCAACTTTTAAAAAAGGAATTAAGCTCAAAATAACTTTCTAAAATGTAAACAAATGAAACAAAAAGCAAAGAGAAGGTCGATTGAGCGTTTCAGAATATGTTATATTTGCTTCATTTGTTTGTTAAAACCCAGTGAAAATTACACGAATATTAACTTTTGAATTTAGAAATATTTTGATTAAAGTGAAATGCATTTCTTCAATGGGAAAGTTTGTATTTTGAAGATGTAACTGAAGAAGATTTCATTGCCTACTTTCAGACGCAATTACAAAAATACCACGAAACTAATATCTGACAAGGATTTCGTTGATAAGAAAGTATAGTTAGCAAAGACGTATGTGTTGTGGGAGAAAGAAACACACCCAACTAGCTAAAGTGTCAAACACTTAACGAAAATAAATATAAAAATAGATAATCTCTCTTAAGACCACTATGTCAAGTCGCGACTTTAGTTCTTAACATCGGGTTTTGTCAAGCTTAACTGTTCGAGTCATCGAAGAGACTTTTGAGTCTGAGTTGTCTATAACGGTTAGTGAATAGCTAAGTGAACAGGTTTCATTCATAAGTTTCTTTGAATTCCACTTAACTTTTTCTTTTGGGAAAATGAATAATTGTTTGAATCGCTTGCTTTATTTTTGCGCCGGTTTACAAATTAATACGAAAATAAAATCTTATCTACTGTTTAACAGTCAAGTGAAGTCACCTGCACCGCATTTGTTTCTACTTTTTTTAATATGGAATCGAGGATTATTCGGCATTTTAATAATGGTCACATCATTCCTTACTTTAACGGATTTAAGTAAGTACTTTCTCTTTCTTCACTTTCAAGTAAAACAAGTGCCAATTTATCTAACTATCGCCACAAAGTATTGAAATGGTAATGTTGTTGGTAAATATTTTATTCGATAATTGTGATTGTTTGCTTTCGGGCGCCAAAGGTTATCTGTAAATAACTTTTAGGCGCAAGCCTTAAGTTTCGCTTGTTTATGGCTATGGCCTTGAATAACCGCAAATTTCGGTTCATACAACAAAATATAAAAATCTTTTTTAGGATAGTGTAAGAAATTTGTTTTTGTGTTTTTGCTTTCTTTTTTTTTTTTTTTTTTTTTTTTNTTTTTTGTACATTATTTGCAATTTTCTGGGTCTTAGTTTATTTTCTATTTCATTCGGTAAACACACCTCAATATTACAAGTATTGGAATTTTTAGAAAATTATAGACAACAAAGAGCAAATTCTGTTGGCTGGTAATAATATAATTTTTATTGATTTATAAGCGATTTGCATGCATATATATAATAGTGTGTTATGTCTGTCGATGTCGTGTAGTCGTTAAAGATTGCGTTCGCAAAACACCTACAAATATTTGGACTCGAAGATACTTTAGGGCGTTTTAATCTTTATTGAGTAATTACATCGAAAATAACTCCAATGACCATATATCGATATGGATATGTTCATCAACCACAGAAATGATTCATCATATAATGTATGCATGAAATGAACGCATCTAAAATAAGTTTCTATGACTGCATAAATTTAAGCCAACATAGTATATAAAAAAAAAAAAAACAAAACAAAACAATCGATTACACATTAAAGTAAAATGCAATTGCAGTAAATTGATTTATTCACATATAACTAGTACTTAGAAAACTTAATGTAGGAATCAAGGCATTATAGGCATAATGATAGATATAACTATTTTTACATTTCTTCTCAAGAAAATACATTTATATCTGGTTAGGCCATCAGTGAATGACTGCACTATTTATGCACATGAGAGAGATATATAAATACACCGTTTGTGGGCATCGTATATGGAAATTCACAAAATTTACTATGAAAAATCTTTATTTTCGTAATCTATTAATTAAATTTTGCATTTCTAGTTGAACTTTACTAGTCATTCACATTTTTTGACTTATAACTTTTTGTTTCTTCCGTTATGATATCATCCAAAGTTCTTGTATTTGAGTCTATCTTTTTTAAACTATTTATCGAACTCGGTGCAGGTGACGCATGACGATATTTGGTACCGCAGTTGGTAATTCTTTTCTAATGTTCATTCTAAAAAATAGTAGTACAAAAGGTTTCCGTAGCTTGGGTTTTTAGCTTTTCTCAAGTTTGCCTCTCTATGTCCTCTCCCTCTCTTTCTCGCTCCCTCTCTCTCTTTTCGCTCTTCCCCTTCTCTCTCTCTCTTCCGCACCATCTCTCTTAATCCCTCTCCCCACCCCTCCCGATCACTTTACCTCTCTCTCTCTCTCTCTCTCTCTCTCTCTCTATCTCTCTCTCTCAACGTACTCTCTCTCTAAAACGTACATGATGCGCTCTTTTAACCCGAAATTTCGGGACTACATAACTTAGTAACTGATATTTCTATGATATATAGAGTTTCAGTTGCTGACAAGCTACCCAAAGCGTAAAGAAATAGGTGTCATTTGTTTTGAACTGAAAAAAAACGCATCTGAAGCCAGCAAATTATTAGGTTGGTTCAGAGTGAAAATGCAGTAAGCTGTGAATCAGTTAGAAAGTGTTTCGAGATTTGGAAAATTTGCATACGTACAGTCAATACTAGAAGAGCAACCCAGGAAATAAACTTCTACGTGTCCCCTGATCGCAGTATACTCTCCTTCTGATTAGCACCTGTTGAAGTCGATGTAGTCATACTTAGCAGATCAGCGGCTCCGTAAAATCGAAAATATGCAACTATTTCACCTCGAGACTGTGAGATTTCTACCGTGAGGGCATTCGCAAGCTAGCCGATAAAAGGCAAGGAAGCATAGCTGACGACGGTGAATATTTGGACTACTAAGCTTTGTAATAAGTGTATTTGAAATAAAGTTACATTTTATCAAAGAATCTCAAAATTTATTTGTAAGCCATTAAGACGCCCAAACTTATCACTAGTATTGTTGCTTGTATTATTATTAACGTTTCTCGGGGCATTGATGAATATTTCATTCTAAGAAAGCAGATGGTTTTTAAATCATATGTCAATCAAAGGGCTGATGCGTGGGGCATCATTTACATTTTTAGCCTAATTACTACTACTATTTTTAGCCTACTGCTAGCCTAACTATAAAAAAAAAAAAAAATAATTTGTCATTAAGGACTGCTTCACTGCTTCAAAATATTCCCAATTGTGATCCATGCGTTTTCGCATATTTTCGAACCATTTGTCGTAGAAATGTTTCAATTCCGCTCGAGATGGTTTGTTTTCGAACGCATCAACGATGAAAGTTGCTGTGCACTTAATTTATTCTTATTTGCTTATAATAAGAAATCATTATTTGGTAAATAAACACTGTGCGACGGATGACCGACTAATTGAATTGTTTTTCGTGTTTAAACGAACTGTAGTTAGAAAAGATGTATTGTCATGACGAAGAAAGATCTGATGGCAATAGTGCGTAATTTCCGGCATTCTGTTGCCCATTCAGAATTGATCGCTTTGCACGTTTCTCTCAAGGTGCTCTTGCTGTACCACAAGTTTTTCCGAAAAAAAGGGGCATCCATTTTTCCTAGAAAGCTTTGAGTGTAGAAACTTTTTTTGGATTTAGTTGCTCTTGAAGCAGTCATAGACTCGACTGCTGTTTACTTTCCTGCTCATAAGCATAGATTCACTATTTGTCGTTTGCTATGATCTTGCTTCCGTCCTTTCAAGCACCGATATTGCACTTCTTAAGCATTTGGTTGCACCAATCGACAGGAGTAGCTTTTTGAAATTTTGTCAAATTATGTGTGCGATCCAATGAGAAAGAAACCACGGAAACACGGTTGAGTGATCTTGCAATGTTTTATATATGCGAACGGAACTAATTTCTAAGGTTGCCTCAATCTTACAGCCTTCCATATGTTGACCATGACCATGTTATCACTTTTTGCTGCAGAGCATCAATGTTTTCTGGCATAACAACTGATTTTAGACGACTCTCACGGTTTTCGTCAATGAGCGAACAACAACCATGATTTAACTTGTTATTCAACCGTTTCGCAGCAGTAGTAGGTAGAGATTTATCGGTAAAAGTACAAGCAAATCGATCGATGCTTCTATGTCCTTATAATCTATAATCAGTGAAAGTCGTAGCTGATCACTGCACGAAACCTTTCGCGAGTAAATTCTATTTTTTCGTTTAGGAGCAATACTCATGCCACTGTAAACAACACAGGTCGTCTTTAAAACACAAAATGTCCCGAAGCAACATTACGGTTGAAAATGTCAAACTTTGCATTGGTAATTTCGAACAGCACCTGACACTTTATAAAAATACAAAGCATCCACACAATGCTATGCAAAAATTTTGACAGATGTCGTTTGCTTTATTAAGTGATATAAAAAGTTTGTCAAATTATTTTTCAGTAAAGGGCTTTAGACTCGGATCTTTTCGTTTAAGTGTTAACCCAATGAAGTCATAGTTTAGCGCGTGTGAATACAGTCCATAGACACATATACCAATTCGATGGAATGTATTTGCGTAAAAATTAGTGAAAGGCTTGAAAACATTTTGCGACCACTTGTCGCGACTTGTAAAAAATTCGTCCTTCAGTGAAACCTACTGTAGCACGTATGTGGTTTGGCTACTTGCGCTATAGAAATTTACTTATCAAAGAAGCATATATTCAATGAGATTCTTCAAGAAATTAAGAAACAATCAACGCTGAAATGAACAACAACGCTCGATACTATTGTGAACAAAACAATCAAGGGAAGTTTATGAAATGAGAAAAATTTATTTATTTGTTTAAATCGCCGACTTCATGAAACTTTAACAATATTCCTCAGTAACAGTATGATCCGGCGCAAGGAATTCCTAGTGCATCACGGTAATCACAAAAAACTGTTAACGTCACCTTGATTTTTGGTCGACTTTGGCGCGGTTTTTCAGTCCTGGTTCACGTTTTGCACGATATTCGCTCGATTGATAAGTTGTTTTCGGGTCGTATGCGCAGGTCTAAGGCCCATCTTTGATTATGTCTGAAGCCACAATCGAAAAACTCATTTTTGCATGTTTGCAAAAAACACACCTGTAACTCTACTGTAGCTAAGTACATTGCCATGAGACTCTACCGCAGATGTCAATGACAATCGTGCCACAAACACACAAAAAAATATATAGTTTCATGATTTCATAGTTTTTAGTTAAATATAATTGCGCTTCTGACTGAGATGTTTCCGGAAGAAAGTTAACTGTAGCTTGTTTATCTGGGACCGTAAGCATCTTAATTTCAAAAGTTTTCTTTAGCAACATCGGTAGAGTCATTCGTTTATGCTAAAGTTTCGATTTTATATATAATTTTTATTACTAGATTACAATTCGCAAACCAACAGGAATTTGCATTATCATGATATTGTAACGTAAAACTGTCCTTTGCGACTTTACGTACTCAACCAATTGCTTTTGTGTTGAAGTTTGTGCCACCGTGTTGTTGGCATGTTTTCTAGGTTAACGTAGGCTTTATTTACAATTCTTGAAAGATCTATTTGCAGGCTCTTTACAGAAGCTCTGCTCTTGTCTATCTGAACGCAACGATCTCTTGAGTCTTGAGACTGGTCTTGTCTTTTCTTTCTTTCTAACTTCATTGTGATATGTTCGCTTTAATCCCTTTCTATCTATGAAATGTGCGAACGGATTATTAATCTTTCCGCGAGGCGCAAACTAATTCCGCAGGTAAAGCATCATAAATTCGTATTTCGTTTTCGCATTTTCGTGGAATTTGATTTCATGCATAGTCATCTCATCAAATGTGAAATTTTCCTAATAAAAAAAAAAAAAAAAAAATTCTAAACGAATGTAAGTAGTTTGGCACAAGTTAATTGTCGAGACTGTTACTCGGTTGTAAATAACTACGAATAAATTCAATTAGCCAGATTGAGTATATGTATGTTCGTGTTCTTCAATTCAATTCTTTTTCTGTTGTTTGCTTTTTTCGACTCTAACAAGGTATGGAATTTCCTTTTACTTTAAAATTCTAAATGAATAGAAACCGGCGCGCTTGCTTGGTAGCCGCATCGCCTTGGCTCAAAAAGGGAACGACTCAATAGGTTAGCGTCACTGGATTCAATGAGGAATGCTTGAATTAAAAAATCCTATAACATTGTGAGAATTATCCAAATGAATATTTTTCTCGTTAAGTTGATAGCATACTGCCTGACATCTGTGTCGAATTCACGCCCACATCTTTATCAATTAATGTGATATTCGTAGATTTCAATTTGGTTTTTTCTCTTTCCATCGAATCAAAACGATATCTCGCATCGCATATTTCATGTACCGAAAATAGGCAGAAGTTGGACGAAACTTAATTGGGCGCGCATGACAACTCGATGGAATTTGAGAAAATCTTCAAAAGCAGATAAGTATTCCAATCAGGCCAGCGCATTATACAGTGTAAATCGAGAAAAAATTAGTCTTAGCATATTTTCAACAAAGGTGTTTGCTTACCAATGAGCGGACGAGGGCTATGTTTATGTAAAATTTTAATATAATGAAAAGATAGAAGAAGATCGTGCCAGATAATATTTTCGTAAAATAATTTCTTTGTCCTTTACATGTCCTTTCTGGCTGTTCGTGTGTCGACCGTGTGCATTTTGCCAAAGATATTTACAACGCATCGAATTACGAATTCGTAAACGTATATCTATGTATTTCCCTGTTGAAATCATGGACTCGACCTTGAAAAAACCAAAATGAAATCATCCATTTTTGCGCTGACGGCAATCAACTAATTCGCTTCATAAATTTGCGGCCTTTTTTTGCTCGCATTACGATTTGCATAACTTACGTTGGAGGTTATATATGGCAGCACATGTATTTATGTGTCACCTTAGAGTTATGTAATTGATCCTAACGAGTGCACACCATGTCACATTAACACGACACTCTCTGTCTTGTATTTTTCCTTAGGAACACCGTCAAAAAAACAAACAAGTTTAGGATACTACCTGATGTAGATATATATATATATATATATATATATATAATATATAAGTTTAAGCTTATAGTTCGCATTTTGTCTTATACTAAAACTTTCATGATTTTGCAAACCAATGCTTTTGTCTAAAACAAATAAACCCCAACCACAAACAAAAAACAACAAAAATTAAGTCCTAAAACCAAGTAAGAATTTTTTTTTTTATTTTGCAGTTTATATCCTGTTCTTTTAATTTCCACATTGCATATTGTTACCTTTGGCATACAAACTAAAATGAGTGCGTTGCTTGGTATGGGTTTATCCAATCAAATTCAATCCACATCCACATAGTAATTAAAAAAAGGGAAAAAATGAAAAAAAAAAAAAAAAAAACTTGAACCTGTCCCCTCATAGATGGCATTTAACGTAAAGAACATAATCAGGCTGATGTTTAAACTGATTTAGTTTATTGGATCTTTTTTTGTATTTTCTGTTGTTATTTACCTAACCTACGACTAGGTGTATCCTATATTTTAGCCACAAAGTGAAAATTACCACTTATTCCTTCATCTTACTTACAGCAAAGTTAGCTAAATGTAGTGAATATGAAAGTACGGATGGATTGGATTAGGTTGAGGTTGACAAGAAGTAAGTTAAATAAATATTTGCGAGAAGAGTTACACGTAACAAGTCAGGGTTGTGTCTTTTATATGAAGCAAAATTGATTTAATATTTATTTAAAGCATTCAAGTATAGCGTTTGATATGTTGAGCATTATATGTGATTCTAGAATTGGTTAAAGCATTTGGCAAACATCGGAATAAATGGTTTAAACGTACAAAATAATCAAATTAAAATGAATTTTTTTTTTTTTTGTTTTACTTATATATATTGATTAGCGTGAGCAGAAAAATCGACTTAACTACCTTTGTTCGTCTGTTACTTCGCCGATTTCAAAGACTGCAACAACTTGTCATAAGATACAACAAACTAAGCCCTATTGCCAAATAGAGGTTTACTTCTCATAATAAATTTACATCGAAAAGTATCGCAAAAGAAAGGCCTATGTGGTCCAAAGTGATATAGTTATGTATATATGTGAAATTATTGTTATAAGTCAATTTTTTCCAAATGCCTCGGTCCGCTCTTTGCTTTATGATATGTTCGCTCGTCGTAAGGACTACTACGGAAATTATATGAAATATTTAATGTTTCCAGAAAGTAGTCTACTTGTAATTTTCTCCACCTCATATGTCTTAAGGTTGCGGATTTATATCATGTCCCCTTGTGACGAACGTAATTAAGGTAACATCTTAAGTTATTTCAGTTGACTTAACGCGACCATTGTCCGCGAAAAGATTTTTACAACTTTAGCAGTTCAAAATCAATTTCATTGGTCGGTCATATGTTGTAAGTATAATTCGCTTGAAATATTCGAGTTTCATTGCATGACTTGCCGATGGAATTTGATTTAAAATTTTTTGAAAATGTGACTTAAAATTTGATGAGTGTTTGTTTACTTATTCTCGAAAAATTAAATTTAAAAAAAACGATGCTGATTTTTTGTTTTCGCAATTTCGCCCGAACATCTATATTCATCGAAAAGATAACTTCGCACTTGCCAAACAGTCGTATTTCAAACTTGTAGTTAAATGCAACTCTATGCTGGAAAAACGTGATTTCGAAGTACGCGCTTATATGCGCGCTTGTGAAATTTAAAAATTCAATTTTAAAAAAATTTCGGGTTATCTCTAATCTACGCGTATGCAGCATATGAATTGATTGAATGGCTTCGAACACCCCTGCGCTTCAAGTATTTTTTCATCCTCAAATAGTGTTCAGTGCGCAGTTATCTAGCAATACCTGTAACACGGCCTACGTGTATGTTTGGGAAGCCCTTCTTCTTGGACCAATATTAATTTTGCGGTAGTGAGGATAAAAATAGCAAAGTGTTAGTGGGATCGATGATTGGACCCACTGAAATTCTAAACAGCTTTAGTAAATTGCTTCAATCTTCTATCTCAACTTTTTTCGTTACTTGTATATGTGTGTGTTTTATTTACTTTTTTTTTTTTTTTTTGCTATCCGACCCGCAAGTAGAAGGCTTCGTAAGACTGTACTGGCTCGTACTAATGGCAATAATAATTCGCCATCGACGCAATCTACTTACTAAAATTACTCTCCGCACACAGTTCGTCTACCGCTATCCTCCACGGAATCCACGTTAAGCAATACTTTCCAGAATCTGGTTGCAATTATTACGGTCCATGTGACGGGAGCTTAGTGGAATACCCTAAAGGCTTGCACTTCCTCCTCTCTCCACCCGTTGTCTCACTAAACGCCTTAATTTCTGGAGTACTTAAGCCACCAAACCGTTCCCAATACCGCATACTTGGAGGTTTTCCACCGTAGCCTCCACAGTCTCGTGCATGAGTGTGTGCCCAAAAATATCCGAAAGAGCTAATAAATGTAGATTTCAGAATCTTACGCTCGACCAAGAATATGTATAACGTATGTGGTCTGCGATACGAGGGACGGACAAATTTAGTATAAGCTCATCTTCGGGGAAAGCAGAACAAGGAGAGAGAGTCGTAAATTAAAGATTATTACATATTGCACAAGCCTGGCATGCACATCAAAACGACAGTGAAAATATGAACAATTTTTTGACTCAATTTTTTTTTGTCGATTTGGGAGAGATGTCCATATAGAAGATTCTCATAAAGCGAGTAAATATCGTGAAACGTTGCTAGTTCTCCTTAATCCGCTTTTGCATTTAACGCCTTCGTGGACGAAATCATTCTGTGTCACTCGTTCTCTTTCATGAGAAGACCCAGTGGCACCGAAGTGAACAACAAACACTGCATGATGAACGAGACCATAAATCGAGACTTTATTAAGGTAATAGAATAGGATCAAGCTAAGTGGTTAATGTTAATGCCACCAAAACCCACTACTGTCTTTTAATGCACAGAGGAGGGGATAAGCAACATCTCTCCTTCGATGGCGTCAAACTAGAACAATCTTGATGTTCTGGACATAAAAATACAAAATGATATTCGTTGGACACAATATATGTTCAAAGAGTCGCAAGATGCAGTCAAAAGCTTGGGCTTTGAAAGCGGTACAAAAACTTTTCATTGCTCCCGATATTCGTTCTATTTACGCCACCCATATCCAGCCAAAATTAAAGCATGATTTGCATGTGTGGATGGGAGCCTTCAATCTTTACTCGGAGGCCCCCTACCGTACACAACGAATGGCTCAGATGTTTATGGGTGACGCAAGTGTGTTCAAAACTCTCAATATTCTCGAATACAAGAGAGAGATAAAAAAGAGTTGTCCGTCATTTAATTCCTTTAAAAAGATTGCAAGGCTTCTTAGTGTTTCCACCAAGTCGTCCTGGAATTGACTGCATATCGTACGACACACTAACGCGTCTCGTCATTCTGTAATCACATTACCTGCCTTTGGAACAATCAACCAACAGTGATCTTTCCAACTATGCCTGATGTTTCCACTTTTAAGCCAAACGTACACTCGTCCGTCTTTGCATCCCTCTCTATCTATAACAATTCCCCGCCACTATCGTGCTTGGACCAATAGGCAACATCCCCTGAATGCCTGGCCATAATCAAAGAGAAAAGAAACATACAACTCTCAAACCGCTTGATCTTACCCACCTGACAAAAATTGCTATTGTTTCCCTTTATTTATTTATTTATTTATTTATTTATTTATTTATTTATATGTATTCGGAAAACAATACAAAGCGATTCAAGATCCAATTTAACATTTTGAAGCAACTACAGTTAACACACGACACAATTCGCAGTGAATCGTTAAAGTTTAAACTTAACCACTACGTATGTAAAAATAATTATGTTCCAAAGGTCAACATAAGGGAATAAAAATTCGATAAGCCCGAAGGCAGTGAATAAAATGCATATCTGTTGCATTAAACAGTAAATCAATCCATTTATGCAATACATAAACTAACTCTATAAAAAATAATGATTTACCGGACACCCTACAGCTTAAAATTAGTAGAGTGCCAATATAGTCCGCAATAAGCAAATTGTTTCCTCAGCCATAGAAAATGGGTTCAAAATAATATTCAAATATTCAGCACTAAGTCCCCTAGTGGTAGCATATCTTTTTTCTCCACTTTTTTTGTGTTTTTTGTTTTTGTTTTTGTCATGTCAACTACTCTCGCACTTCGATAAATAAGGGAAATAAAGCCCCCAGTAATATAAGCGAATCACATCCACAATCCACAAATATTATATAGATTATCATAATTTATTCATATTTTCTCCGATGTAATAGCAAATGCAAGTCGCGAACATAAGGAAATTTCGAAAAAATCACATAAAACTTTCTTCTTTTTGTTATAAAATAATTTCAGATTTTCGAATAACAATAATGCAGAACTTTTTAAAATTTTGACTTACACGCAAAAAACATGCGTTCCGGTAACAGTTACTAATTAAATGGTACTTAATGGTACGGCTTGTCTCGGGTATTCTTTCTTCGGGCATTTTTTCATCTTTTTAATCAGCGGTTAACTAAAGTTTTGTTAGTTATTTTTTTTTGTTTTTGTTTTGTTAATTTCGCATAAAATGAAAACAATGCACCCAAAAAATATAAAAAAATTTAATTACTTATAACAATAATAGCAAAATAGCGTTTGTCGTGTAAAATATTCAACATTTATGATTTCATTTTTCTCTAAAACCAGTTTTTTATTTTCTTTAACTTTTTTTTATTGTGTTTTACTATTTGTTAGCAGCAGACAGACTCGGCAATTACATCCATGCTATGACTCACCTCAACTGATGTCGTAGTAATTTTCTAAACGTAAATAGAAATGAAACGACGACAACGACGACGACAACAACAACAACAACAGTAATAACAAAAGCAACTGAGAATTTTTCTAAAGATAAAACGAGTTTAACTTGTTGAATATAAACAATTTTATGAAAATGTTAATAGCACATACATACATACATACATACATACATACATACATGCATACATGCATACATACATGCATACATACATGCATACATGCATACATACATGCATACATACATGCATACATACATACATACATACATACATACATACATACATACATACATCCATGCATACATGCATACATACATATATACATACATACATACATACATACATACATGCATACATACATGCATACATACATGCATACACATATACATACATACATACATACATACATACATACATACATACATACATACACACACACACACACACACACACACACATATATATATATATATATATATATATATATATATATATATATACATACTTACATACATACGTACATACACTTAAACTTATATATAAAAAGACATAACAACAATTCGTTTCAATATCTTAAACGGTTTACTTTAATCTCTAGATATAAAATATCTGAAAATTTTTACCTTACATTTGCGTAACATAATGTTCTATATATTTAAAGTCGTCCAAATATGAAGATATAATAACGTTGTCATTCCTTTTGTACTTCCCGGAAATATAGATGACGGAAAGACTATAAATGTATATTAAAATTTTACTGACCAGCATAGCATTCAAGAAACTAAATAAAAATAACGCACACACAAAACACACAACAAATATATAAAGATTGTCTTTTCCGCTTTCGTTATATATTTTTATAAATTGCGAAGAAAAAAGTCATTCGCCCGTCTAGCAATTATTCGTTAGCTTCACGTTCGCCATTTGGGCCTGTTAAGGTTATCAAGTCAGACAACCCGTCTGTAAAGTTTTGATTTGGTCGGCTCAGTTATGCATATATGACAATCAATCCCTATATTTTTTATCTAATTTTGCTAAGAATTGCAAAGAAATGCTTTGTTTTTTTTTTTCAACGAAACCACACGTTTGTCATACAAATATGTTTATGCAAAGAGATGTGATACGCTACCAAATTAGCTAAAAACTGAATCAATTTGAAACGAAAACCAATGTTTCAATGTTAAAAAAAATGATGCAGACCGTCTCATCATGTGAAGCTTAAGCAATTCTCGAGATCTGATATGAAAAAGGAAAAAAAAAAAAACACAAGAAGTTGAAATAAAAAAGGAAATCTTTATTCAATAACGTAGTCTCCGATTATCGAACACACTCTTCACAACCATGTTCAGCAGCTCCGATGAGCAATGTACGGTGAAAAGTTACGGAGTAGTCAAACTAGCCATCAGTCGCAGAGTTCATCTCTTCATTCTGTAACCGCGCTGTTTTTCCAAGTTTAAGAACTAATTGTCTGACGTGGATGAAAAGAAAAAAATGTGCTTTTTTGATATTTGCGTTCACATTGTATTCGCTCCATCGTTCCGATATTAATAATAATAATGAAATAAGCTCGCATAATATTCGCCGCGGATTGTTTTTTTTTTTTTCGGAAATAATCAATTAAAAATCATCGTTCGAAAAATTGATGGCATGGTTCTTCCAATAGGGGGAACTGTCATTGTCTTCATTGCAGTCAATTCTTAGCTGCCATTCCATTATTTCGGTTCCATAATATCAGATGTAAAGTAGTGGATCCATGCTTCATCGATCCTGTACTCTACTCTTTGCAAACGTGATACCCAGCTTGCTTCACAGCTTTCAGCTAATAGATGAACATACGACTCTTCTTCATGTACCTGCTAGCTCGTGTAGCATACCATCTTTTGGATCTTCTTCACCCACTCTGGCGTGGTCGCTGCATTGAATCTACTAATGTAATGTAATGTTTGCCTTAGCAATACGTATAGCCACGTTTAACTTTGCCATCAAATACCTTATCTTTATAAACGAAGGAGCAGATTTTCCCAGACTAGAACTTAGCTTGACCATCACTCATTTTTTTTTCCCTGAGAACGTTCACCTTCGATTGCTTCAAACATAAAACGAACGAATCGGTATGTCATCAGAATCACTTTCTGAACCGATCGGTATAATCGAGGTTGGGTCTATCTCAAATCCATTTGGCTGCTGTATACATTTGCACAAACTTCATTTGGCCTCGAAAAGCTAACTATTGCTTGGCATGAAAAATGTGTTCTTGTTGGCTTTCACTTCATTATTCTCGAAAAGGGAAAACTCTATCCAAAGACATGAAAAGATGTATATCGCACAAGCCTTAGAATACTGTTTGTCGCACGTGTGTGGGGAGATTTTCTTGCCCAGTTGGGGACGCCACTATTGCTCAATCTCATTCGATCGATCAAACTCAGCCTTCAATCGGCTATAACAGTCGTTTAGTAAACATTGATTCAAGATATTTTCCGCTTAAAATTTATGTGATTCTTATTACGACGTTTTACATAACACATATAACTTTTCCAGCAACATGTAGCTTATAAGAAATTACGACACCTAAGACTTATCGTGAGGGCTTTATGAAACTCAGGTACGCTTAAGTGACGGCTTTAATAGGTGCTCAAGATTCGTTGCAAAAACAATGAAACTTAGTTATTAAATCCTACACCACTTGTGGTCCAGGGTATATTAAGTTAGACAAAAAGCTGCAATTTTCAATGCGTTATAATGAAAATTATATCGTAATAGTAATTTAATATAAAAAAAAGAAGTAAGTGTACGAAATTTTGACCATCTCGGCCTATTTTTTAGCTCTTACCCTAATAAGGATTTTCACGAAAATTGGCCCTTTGTAGAGTAGAAAAATCTAAATTTTAATGGGTGATGATGAAAATTGACCCACAATAAAGAATTTGGACCATCTGCGCCTATTTTTGGATACTGTCCTAAGCATCACACTAGGTTGCCTTTCGCCCCGCTTCCCCATAAATACGCACTTGAAAATGATGCCTTTATGCAGAAACAAAGTATAATTTTTTGTTTCATAATAAAAATGAAAATTGTGTTAGACAATGTGGTGTAAGGTATTTAATGATGGACCTTGCCCGACTATTAATGTTCCTACATGTTTTTTGATTTCCTCATATATTGCCTACATGTATATTGTGAATTTTAGTGTGTATACGTAATTTCTTAACCACCAGTGTGTTTCCGAGATAAGTGTACCATAGAGACAGTGACAGAGAGAAAGAAGAGAGTGCGTTTATTATTACATTAGCTCAGTCTCTCTCTCTCTCTCACTCTCTCTCTCTTTTTCCTTTGTTTCCTTTCTGCAGTTTGTTGCCAACTATCTTCTATGTTATGAACTCGAATAGGCGATAAGTGCAACAATTTATGCACGTAAGCATGCATACACAATTCATTCATCACTCGTCATATTGAATGTCTACGGTATATAAAAATAAAGTATTTGCATTTTATTTTTAGAGTCACGAGTGTTAATTGAAGATGAGACAATTCTTCTTTGAGATACATTTTCTTCTTTTTTCGAAATTTTTTAAATAAATTGTTTAGTTAAATAAGTTTTATATCAAACATCGAAAGCAATGAAAACTCCCTCCCTCAGCTAACGACCATCAGAGAACCGATAAGACATATGAAGTTGATTTTGTGTACAAAGGATTCGAATCAAACACTTTTCAAGAAGTCCATCAAAATGAAGAGACACTGTTTACAACATTTGTTACATGTATTTATGGCAGCGTAGAAGTAATCATAATGTTCAGATATCCAAACGGTAAACTGTGTGTTTTTGTATTCATCTTCTTTTCCTTTGTAATTTCGACACCTATGACGTAGATATAAAGATTGGATTTTCACGTGATAAAAACATAGCTTAAAAATGCTAAAATAGTACTCCGATATTCACAGTTATAAATACTTATTATAGGGTGTTTATAAATCGTTTCGTGTTGTATGTAAATAAACATGAAAAAAATGTCAGCCTTGCTTTTCATTTATTGTCATAAGTTTTTCTTGTCAAAGTTTTATTATTAAAAAAAAAAAAGAAGCAATTTTTGTATTGAATCAATAAGAAAATTTTAACTGAAAACATTTATTGGAAATAAAATATGAGCAAATAGCTATGATTGGCGATCCTGCCGCTGTGAACGAGTCAGTGGACAACAGCAAATATTTGTGTATTCATCTTTAAAAATAATTGAGTGGGAGATTTCTGAAATTTTGCTGACAGGAAATCGCAAAAAGTCAAATATAAAAACAGTGACGTATAGGGGAAAAGGTCGCATTTGTCGATAAAGAAAAAGACTTGGGCAGCAACAATTTCTTGACAGTTTCAACATCTGACAAGGTTAGCTAACGGCCGCGCTTAGCTAGCATCGCACAGTACTAGCGGAAGAGCCCTTTCAATTACCAACGTCGACAACAATTACGTCCTCGCTGAAAAGAACGGATTGTGGACAAGAGAAATCCAAACGCTAGTACATTTTAGTGCAACAACAACAGCAGCACGAACTCCAACAGAGTAACCTCAATAACAACTGTAAGCTGTGCTAACGTATACGAAAAGAGTGAAGAACGTTATATAAATAAAACCAAACATCAACTATTTATTCTTAATTTAATTTTATGTAAATTAATTCAGTTTTAATTTAATTAATTAATTTTTGTTTCCAAATTGTAAATTGCCCCTACATACATGATACACACACTAATTCACACATGCTCAAATACAAAGGACGCACCTCAAGGTAGAAACAATACAGACAATAACACATCACTCATCGACTCATCGACATCATTCGATAGTGCGCCACTAAATCCTTTCAATAACAGCAACATGCAACCAGAGGTTTCTAGTTCAACGATCAAGCTACCACAATTTCGGAGCAGCTGTCCTGAAGCGTGGTCCACGGCATCCACGCCGGGATACAATTCATCAACAAACCCATCACAGCGGCAGACACAGAATATGATTAGATAGTAGTAGCTCTTCCACAGCACATAACCCTCACAGTACTCGATTTTATACAAATGCACTGAATTTAAAAAGGTCTTGAAACAGAGACACCCCTTAGCGAAAGTAAGAAGCAGAAGAGCAGATATTATCTGACTCCGAACTAGGAGACAGAAAGCTGTCCGAATTTTCCGGGACACTTCAGCTTCTCTCTGGTTCAAATTTTTCAGCTGACGTGTTAAAAAAACTCTGGCCTAGAAAATTGCCAAAAAATTTATATGCTATGTTTGCCAACTCAGATGCGAACAAAGATTATATTTGGGAAGTACTCCAAGGGAATGAAGTTGCACCACTTCCACACAACAGCAACATCCCCCAAATATTCCAAGGCTTCACAACAATCGCAACAACACCATGCGAAAATTTTCACAAATTACGTTTCAAAGTTGATGCGATAAAGAAACAAAGGGATGATAGGGATTATCGAAATCATAGACAATCCCGCACTTCTTGCAAAAATAGGTTACTCTCTCGATTTACGTCACCTGGCTTTGCAAGCACTATTACCGCTTCGGAAAATATGAAGAAGAGACGAGAACTAACACGACAAATTCAAAGGACTCACTGCGGCGACGACGGACAATGGGTTTCTTAATGTCAGTGCTTCTGACATATCTCCCTCTTCGTCCGCGATAAAAAGAACCATATAACCATTTTAATTGATAGCGACGCGGAAGTTTGTGTACTTCCGGCGAATAGATTTGCTTGCAACAAAAATGCGTCGGATATTATTTCAGCTGCAGCAACAGATCGTCATAGAACATTAAAACATACGAAAAAAATCGCTTAATGGTCTCCCTTTTCAATCTATCATGGCCGATATTCCCAAAGCTTAAAATCATTGCAGCTGATTTTTTAGGGAAATTGGTTCTACTGGTTGGTGTTAAACGAAAATAATTAGTTGATCCATTAAAAAATTTGTCCGTTAATGCACTCACTTTTCGGAATAGAAAGTCAATACACTAAGTCACTCAAAGAATTTCCGATTTTAACGGAAGAACCTGACTATTCCAGTCAAGTCAAACACACCATTGTCCACAGGCTGGTTACTAGAGGACCACTTCCATTCTCCAAGCCCAGACATCCTGATCCAATTTAACTTAATATAGCCAAAGCAGAATTTGGGTTTTTACTCAAGTCCGGTATTTGCAAACCATCTCGCCTTTACATCTGGTAGCCAAGAAGGACCCTAACGACTGGGGTCCTTGCGGTGATTGCAGACGTCTAAATGCAATAACAGTTCCAGATAGGTACCCACTTCCTCATATTAACGATATGAATTTAAATATGAGGAAAAAGAAATTCTTTTCGAAAATAGGTCTCGTCAAAGCGTACCAACAGATTCCAATGGCTGATGAAGAAGATGCATTTAAAACGACAATCACCACCCCATTCGGAATTCGTACGTACGCCTTTTGGAATTAGAAATTGTTCGCAACCGTTGCAAAGATACGTAAATTCAGGTATTCAACGGATTGAATTTCCTTTTCGCCTCCATTACTGATGTTATCATCTTCACTAGAGACTAGGACGAACATCTAAAACACCTCAGAATCGAGTTCGCAAGGTTAGAGAAGTTCCGAGTTAATATGAAGCCTGATAAAAGCGTCTTTGGAACAAGTGACATAGACTTCCTTGGTCACAACATATTTGAAAGAAATACACGTCCGTCTGAAGAGAAAATCACAGTAAATCGTATGTACGAAAAACCAGCTATGATCACATCTTCACCAAAATTATAGCAGACTTAGCCACATTTACAAGTCGGATTTACGATATTATACACGAAGTAATTAGGAGAAGGGAGAAAAGTCTCCAATGGAATGAGACAGCTACAGAAGCCTTCGAAGAGATCAAACAGAGTTTTGCCTCAAATGTTTTGTTAACTGAAGCAAAGTTAACCCTTATTGGCGACGCATCGAATATAGTAGTCGGGAGTGCGCTGGGCCCAACCTATTGAAATAAAACGGAGCTAAAAGCATTTTTTTCCTAAAAAACGAAGTCCATCTCAAAGAAAGTGTAGTACCTTCGATAGACGATGCTAAGCTTCAGCTCAAGTCTGTAATAAAACCGTTAAAGGTATAGTTTTCTATTTTATTTCCCCTTAGAATCTTCTATTCCTACAAGATGGAAAATGTTGTGATATCTTTCCTGAGATCTTTCCTTCTCTCGATTTCGAATATGAGACATCTGTCGTAACGTTACCGCCACATGTGTATCAAATTTCTTTATAAAAAAGACATTATCTGTATATCCCCGCACTTGTAAAATTCCTTTGTGCGCATTAGTTACATGACCGTGTAATTGCATCACAATGTGATTGTGCGTCTTTATATAGCATTTGTCAAGCCTGTTATCGCCCATTCACTGAATTTTCTTTAGTGGCTTTAAGGGTATGACTTATTGCATAGACGATGGGGTAAATTTAATATTAAGTTAATATAGACTCTTATGGCACACACTTTCTCACAAGGATGATGTGTATCATAATATGTGTGTTTCTTTAAAATTTTTACAAATTTCTTATGACTTGTGTTACAAGATTTCCTTCTTCTGTAATGTAGGATAGGTTTTAATAAATTTGGGTTTTTAAAAAAAAAGTTTTGGATTTTTTCTTAAAACCGCTTAGGACAATAAAAACGAGAAAAAGGAAATGATGCCAGCAACGTACTACGACAATTGCTTCGATGATTATTGCGATGTTGACAACAACGATGGAAATTTAAATTTATAAATAAAAATGATAGTAAAATAATTCAGCGGAACGCAGCCGAATGAATAGAAGACATCAGACGCGTTTAGCAAGAGAGGCAGAGGGAGCGAGAAAGAGTAAGACGAACGAATAGAAAGACAAAACATATTAAAATGAGGAACGATAACGAGAAATACCTAAGCGCAATTATTCGTTGTAATTATTTATGAAAAAAGCAAAAAAAAAGAAAAAGTAGTACAACAAAAGTGCAAACAATGAAATTATTAACTAAAGAAGAAAAAAGTTAAATCAAATCAGAAAGAGAAAGGGAGATAAAGATAGATTGATAGATAGGGAGACGTAGACTGAAAGAGAGAGAGAGAGAGACAGAGAGAGGGAGAGAGGGTGACCAGAGAGCGAACCAGACATTCATTTGTAGAAATCTATGTAAAATGAAAAAAAATATATTCATAAGCATGCACACACACACAACAAATAAAAAGTTTACTTTAAATGTATTCAACGTTATATTATCGATTTTTTGAATTGACTGACTGACTTGTGCAAAGTGCAAAGTGGCGACAATTTATGCATTTAACCGTAACAAACAGACGAATCAACATATTAGATGAAACACATCATGCACATCCAGCACACATAGAGAGACAAAGCCGGAAAATTCTGTCTGAGTGTATTGACCATTGACTTTTTTACACACAAATTATTATATTGCACAAGTATTGTAAAAAAAATAAAAAATTAGAAAATAAAAATAAAAACAAAAACACCACCAACAGTTATAGTGATTATGTATAGCTTTATGTATGTTTTGTTCGAATTAGATGCACATAAAAAAAAAAAATAAGAAGAAGATTTCTATTTTTGGTTTGTACACGAGCCAAACACTTAGGGGATGATGGATTAGGTGAGGGTGGAAATTTCAGTGGAAACTTAATGATATGCATAAAAAAATTCAATTTTCAGACAAAAAAAAAATTAAATCATTCGTTAAAAAAGTTTAAATTAATGTATCAAAAAATTCCCCGCCTATATCACTGGCCCATCTTTTTTATCCAGTTGCAGTGATTTGCTTTCAGGAAAGTTATATGGAAATTTTCTTTCCTCACTTGCCTCTTTCTATGCAAAATCTCACAGTCGTGGTCGCTGTTAGTGTTGCATTTCATCATAATATTGACCCTTAATGACTATTTTCAGCAAAGTTAAGTAAATTTGCGAATAAAAATTCGGGTGAGTAATAATATCTAACAGTTGACCATTGACTTCGTTCACTAAGCGCAGTTGGCTCGATTAAAGCTCATGGTTATCAAATGTTCAAATGCTTCTGCTTTCAATTAAGGAACGAATTTCATTTAAACGGATTGTAACATCGATTAACGTAAAGCAAAGAACTTCTTTATGCAATTGTTACAACTTGATATTACTAATTAACTAACGAGACGATTGATCATCACAGTAATGTATGAAAATGGTGGACATAGTGTTATCAGTATAAGTGCTAACGCATTTTTTGTAAAAACTTTTCGATAATCAGTTGCTATCTATTTAAGTGCAGAAAATTTTCAAAACTTATGTTAGGTTTTGTAATATGTAAATAGTAGCACGTTTAAGATAAACGCTGTAACTGCTACCTTATCAACGATCTACAATGCGAGGCAAGAAAGAAAGAACGAATGGAAACTTGTGCATAACATAGCTTTAGGAACTAATGTGATATAAAGCATACTTTTCGGCTGATGATGCTTAAAAGTATTCCTGGCATTATTCTATTAGGCGTTTGCAAAAATTTTGAACAGCGACTGCTACGGGTAAGAATGATGCGAAAGAAATGGGAAATATCAGTATACAAAATGGTTGAATTCGATGGCCTTGAACTTCGTCTACATAAAATAAAGGCTTTCCATTTAATATCATTGATTTACTCAGCGTACGCTGACGCTTATCATGAAGCGCCCAAAATTCTTCTTCTTCCAAATTTATTACTTGTATTGTTCATGTGAAGAAATCTGCTGATAAAGTCCACCAACTACGTTCAGAGGCTTATGATGATGCCGCTCCGTTATATTCCAATCGTCGGCTTTGGATTCAACGCACTAAAAGTGGCGACACGAATTGACTGCGTATGCCATTTTTTGGCCACTTGTTCCAAGAGTCGTTCAGGACACACATTTCGAGCTCGAATGGGAAGTTCTGCCACACCTAGTGTACTCATTAGACATGGCGCCTACTGATTACCACTTGTTCAAATCGGTGCAGCATGACTTGGCTGGCACGCTGGCCCGCAAAGCTGAAGACGTGCAAAAACAGATTGGTGGGTAGATCGCTGCCAAACCGACATAAGTCCTCTCGAAACGATGTCGGCATGTTGCCGAACTGAAGGGAATTATTTTGATCAATATTTGTTATACCAATTTTTCACAATAAACTACTTTTTGAAGTGAAAAAGTGATCGACATTGTTGGGAACACCTAATAATACAGATTAGAGCTTTAATTCTCTTTTTAACAAATTGAATCCAAATTCATGATGGCCTTAATTTCCCACCTTACTTGACATCAATGTGTTTTTATCTTTTTATTAAACTTCTACTATCATTGATTTATTTAAATTTTGTGCCACAAAGGCACTAGATAATTCGATTATTTCACTTGTTTGGTCCTCTCATGGGCGCATCCTATATCTCTTTGCTTGTCGGGCGATTACACTATGTCATCAATTGCTAACAATTGCTTAGAATCGTTAAAGGAATGAATGATGTTTGCAAAAGAAATCAAATTCGAACGTACCCAACCACTCCTGATCACTATGCTGTGCTGCGCTCACATGTATAGAAGACATTGCCTGAGTGGCTCGCAAAAAATAATTAATGAATAAATAAATAAATAAATGAAATAAAAGATATGTAATAAAAAAATCTTATATCTATCGTTGAAATTGTCTCGATCTCAAAAAAAGAAAGCCATACTGCCCAGTATTTACAGATCCTTTCCTTATATCTTGAAAATTTAAAATAAAAGAAAAAGTTCCCACTGGATATATGAACTAACCGCTCATCGAATGTGTTAAATAAAAAAATAAAGCGGGAAATAAAAAAATGTATTAACAGACATCTAGAGATTTTTTAAAAGAAATTGGAAAGAGGAAATTAACAGTCGCCTGAAACATCTGGCTGACTAAAGATGTTCAGTAAAACACCATTTGCGGGTTGTCCGTTGGTTGTCCATCTATTCATTTAAATGCATTTAAATTTCAATCTTCGATTATGTTACGGTTCCAAGCAAAATGCTAATACGAAAAGTTGAAGACCGCTTTGTTTGCCGCTCTCGCAAATACGAATTTTGATTGTTTTGTTTAATTTAAAACTGAACGAATCATTTTTTAGCTTCTTATTGGTTTTTTCCTTTAATATTAAAATGAAAAGATTTTTACTTTTAAAGACATTAACTTTTGTTCAGTAGCCGTTATAACCGTTAAAACAATACGCCAACAATATAGCAACAATATGGCCGTGGCTAATACACATGACAACTTCACATACTTGCGCGTACATCTATAGCTATTATAAAAACTAGCAAATAAATAATTTTTAATTGCAACAAATAAAAGAAGGCGCACAAAATACAAACAAAAACAATGTAATGAGCGAAACCTTTGAGTATAATTGAAACCGAGCGAGAAATGAAGTTTTAATGCAGCTTATAGCGCAATTCGAGCATACTTCAGTTTATTTAAGAAACCTATCAAAAAAAAAAAAAAAAAAAAAAAAAAAATAGGTAAACAAATAAAATTTCTATATCAATGTTTATTTTTTTTTTTATTATTATTTTATGATCAATCACTCAGGGTGTAATACGACGACGGTCGGAAGGAAGTGGAGAAAGAGAAATGGATAGGAAAGCAGCCGAAACCTTCGTCAATTTTACCCGATTGAGATTTGAAACCGCGTACACAGACTTGATACTCGCGATTCTTACCTACTTACCGCTACTCATGCAGATAATGTTTAATTCATTTTCAATAAAAGGAAAAAGTCATCCAAACATGCAGAAGAATAATGGACTTTTTCCAAGCTTATTAATTTAATTTTTTATGTGTGTATGAAGAAAGGAACTGCATTTAGTCTCAATTACAATGTATTGCACTGTATAACGTCTTCCGCTTTAGAACCATCATAAACCGTAACACAATGAAGCAATGGCTGTAAACGCAATATTAGGTAATCGTATAATACGTAACGACAAATTATGTTAGAAGCGGTGTAGAAAAGGCAGCAGAAAATAGACGAAAAAGATGGGTAATGCAAAAACAAAAAAACAAAAAAAAAATGTACAAATCAGACTATGAGGAAACATAGACATCATCATGATTTTTTGATACAATTGTTGCAAATGGTGGTTGAAACAAACTAACCGAAACCTTTCAGAGTACATGCACAGAGCACAAACACACGCATACACGCTCCTAGGAGGACAATGTATCAATGAAATATTAACGGCCAATGGCTTAAAACATTATCCTCATTATCCTCATTCATTTTCTAACAGCACGACTGTGCGTGCGATATATTTTGTGCCGTCGTCATTATCATCATTAGCAACATCATCATTAGCAACATCTTGCTTCATAAATGTATCCCCGCAGTTTTATAGTTCACGTTATTACCTCATCAAAGACAAACGTGCATTTGTAGCAGTCTCTCTATACACAAGCATTTGGCCGTCATAGAGTATTTTGAATGATCGCGTAGTATTTATGTCGTTATATAGCCGATTGTTTGTGAGATTGTAGCGCGAAAAGCAGAAAAAAAAAAAACAGTACACTTTTCGTTTAGTTTCTTTTTGTTGTTGTTGTTTTTGCTTTTGTATTTGTTTTTGTATTTGTCTTTTTCGTTTCGCGTGCATTCACATGTTGATCTGTAAGCATCGTAAGTAGTATATAAACGAATATAAGATGTGGTATGTGCATAGCAATGTGTGTATGTGTGCGTACGCGCGCGCGTTTCTATCTATTTTCACATCGCAATCACATTTAGTTGAATATATTGTTGGCACAATTACTTGTTGTATTTTAATCATTATATTATATACATAAAAAAGTCAGTCAGTCAATCAGTTAGTGTGCTATTCAAACTCAAACAATACAATGAATGTGTGAATGTTTGCTTATCTATGTATATATATGTTTGGGATTTTGGATAAACAGGAAATACCATTTGCACAACGGTAATTTTTTTATTTTAAGCTTAGAAAACTAACAAACGCATCTTACAAATGTTTTTTTTTTTTTTTTTTTTTTTTTTTGTTGTAGATTAAATATAATTGAAACTGTATTTATAGACAGACTGTGTCACTGAAAGTGAATGAAAATGAATCTTTTGCCAGTAAAAATAATAATGAATAACTTTACAATAGGCATAGTTTTAGGCTTCGTAAAATTTTTGGGCATTTGTAAATGTAAATCTACTTGTAGGTTAATCTACTCATCGTTATCGATGGACGGAGTGGACATATATTAAAAATTATATCAAACAAAACAAATTACTAGCAAGTTTTGATATCGAATTTGCTTAAGTCTCTTCATCCGTTTCCTAGTTGTTGGAGCCTATGTAGGTAATAAATATTGAAAAAAAGTAATTGTTACTTGTGCGCATACTTTCCAAGGAGTATCTAACAAAAATTGTTTAATTTTAATACGTTTTTGTTTTTTTTTGTTTCGAACAATCTAGGATCTGTAGCGAAGGGCAAGTGATTGTTTAGGAGGTCTCCGAAAATCTAATCTATATTGCAATAAGTTACAACCTTCTAGTCGAGTGACGCCGATCATTAGCTATCTTAATCCAATTCATCTCATATCATTGTTTGTCTGTTCAGCCTTCCTTACTACTAACTAAACTTCTTCCTTGATGAAAGCTGCTATGTAAGGGCCAGCACAAAACGTGTAAACCGACATAGTGTAAAGCTAGTGAAGTTAATTGATTGTCTTTATCGATTTTTCTCACAAAACATATACAAAAAATCAAACACCGTTGCTATATAAATGCTCTCTCGTCATGAGAATCTTTGGATCTGAAGAATGAATCTGCGCAATCGAAACTTAGCGAAGTATGCTCATCATTATCTCGGACTAAGTTTCATCGTAAAATATTAACTAAATTACTCGTTGTTCTGTTGCTTTGAATTCATTTATTGCACTCATTTACTGTTCTCTTGTTATAAAGCAGAGTTGCAACAAACGCATGCAATAAGAAATATGGAAAATAGAATGCACGAGAAATTACAGATTATATGAATTTCCGTTCATTCCGAACTCGCTGCCGCCTGTCTTCATCCCTTTTTAGAGTACTTCTAAGTGTCAGTTTTCGTCGAATTTTTATAATCTGCACTCTTTTTGTGGCACAAGTAGAAATTAAGTTCACGCGGACATAGGTAACACTTAGAAAGACAGACTCACCCTCTCATTATACCGAAAAAAGATACTGAATCGATCTAAGCTTGTTTGTTTGTCCAATGTGTCCAACAGCTGGCAATTTTTGACATGTTTTCATGAAATTAAATCACTATTTTCACATTTTGAACTAAGCTGGGGAATGTATATAAGTTAAAGATCTTTGATGCAATACATTTTTTTTCATAAGAATTATTGAAATAAAAAATCTCACAAAACAGCGCCAGTAAGCCAAACGTCACGTTAGGTTAAGCTAAAAACAAAAAAAAAAAAAAAAAAAATCAATAAATAATCACAAAATTTAATGCAGACGTTTAAATAAAGCGATGGATTGGGAAGATCAAAACATTCCCCGCAAAAATCATCGTAAAAGCCTATTGTTTTCATTTTACAAAAATTATGATTATAGTATTCATTCACAGTGGGCGATCAGTCATGGAGATCGTAGATGATATTCTAGTACGAGTGAAAGAGAATCGACGTCCGCGATGTTCGTCAAAAATGTAAATATTTATCATTAAATAGTTTTAACTATTTAAAGCAAAGCAGTCCAGAAATAAAGAGATCAAGGGCTGACATACGAAGTGAAGTGAGAAGTGAAAGAGACTTTTTCGATCGAATCGAAAGTCTATGTACAACAAACGACCTCGAAACGTACGCTTTCGAGCTAATAGAATCTTTACAGTCTATGTTAAATCCTGCCAAAAAGGCCTTCAAAGACAATATTAAGCATTCGTTGTGATTGCAGGCTTTTACCAAAACGGAATACGTCCTGTTTTACTTCAAATTCAAGTCAAATTAAGAGGAAATTCTTGTTGAGTTTATCGACATAAAAGATGTCGCATACTATTGTCTTAACGTTAGTCCTCGTAAACATTCAATGATTAACGATTTAATCCATTTAGAGCGTGATATCTAGAGATGGTCTCTACAAGACTTTCTACCAGATATTAATTGCAATAATTAAAGATAGGCTCATGAAAACCGTGCACCATAATTTATTTGAAATCAGAAAGATTTTATTCGGAAGGGTCGTGTAAAATATTGTTTACTTTGAATCAATAATTACCGTGTATAAAAAGACGCTTTACGGTATATTCAAAATAATAATTTATTTTTTTATTATTATTTATTATTTAACCGCATAATTGGCCGAATTGGCAAAAGATCGCGACTAACTACTCATTGGTTGCGGATTCGAATCTCGAAAGCGGGATGCGTACGGTGGGCAATGTAATGTAAATTATCTAACGGCCTTTAGATCCATACTTTACATAAATTTATTTACAAAATGTGTAGACAATAAATGAATAGTTAATTTTTTATATATACATTTCCTTTTAATTTATTTCTTTAATTAAACAAATTGTTTTTTGGGGCAAGTGATTCTATGACTATTGAAAAAATTAAAAATTCTTTCGAGTAATTTTAGATTTTATTTTTAAAGTTTTTCATGAAAAATTTTCATTTGCATTTTTCGTTTAATGATTTCCAGCTAAAAAACAAAACGGTGCTGCACTGCGTACAAATAGTTTGGGCTCTGGCACACGTACACCACCTTTGGAACGTAAAAGTAAATTAAGTGCTTTAGGGCGTTTCTTCAAACCGTGGAAATGGCGGCGAAAAAAGAAAAGCGAAAAATTCGAAGCTGCCTCAAAATGTAAGTTGTACACACACACACACACACACACACACACACATGGTATTCTCGCGTTTTGTTTTAACCGCATTTCATTTCGATTGCAGCCCTTGAACGTAAAATTTCAGTACGTGCCAATCGTGAAGAACTTGTACAGAAAGGTATTTTATTGCCGGAAAGTCCACTAGGAAATATCCAAGAGCCAGGTAAGTTTTAATTTTATAAGTTAAAAAAATCAATCTTGCATATAGGGCAGATGTAATTGAATCCTTTAAAATTCTTATGCTGATGAAGTAATTATATGGTAATACGTTGCCATTTTTTATAGCCGCCAGCAAAGGTTGACGATGTGTGCATTTTATCGAAACCTTTATAGCATCCGGAAGGAAGCTTCAGACACGCCATTAATCACTATCAAATTTTGAATCGGTGAAGGCATATATGTCCGTCCGTATTGGAAAATTTCCATACCGATTACAAAATTGTTGAACGCGGCATGGTATTGAAAATTAACCAAATCGATCGAAGCATACGCGGAAATTAAAAAACATAATAGAGAACAGTGTTGTTTGAAAAAAAAAAAAAACCGAAACACCGCAAAATTCACCACACAACCCCATTATGCTGGAGTATTGATATTTAATTTTTATTTTTAAATCTTGCTTAAAATAAAGCTAACGGGTGTACAAACTCTTCGGTCTTGGGCGAATATAAGTTTCGTGCATGTTTCTTGTTTCATTTTGCTTTTTATATCATTTGTGGTAGTAACTGTTTCTTTTAAATATGTTGACTTAGTTGTATTACATTGCGTGTAAATAAATTATATGCAAATATTCCATTTTTTTTTATTATTCAGAACTTTTAATAAAATTCTTCCTTAGCAGCATATTTACTGTACTATAGAGAATCCCAGGCAAACGATTGCTTTTGAAAAAAAAATTTTATTTATCCCAGCAAAGTGTTTTTATATTATGATATTTTGTGTTTTTTCTCTGCGATTATATGCCGTATGAAATTGGCAATCACGGCTATATTAACTCTTAAACGACTACTTAGGAGACTTCTCCTGCTTTAACGCTGAGACGTAAAAGATCGGTAACGAGATTTCTTTTTTTTGCCTCTTTTTCTTTAAAAAATTGTAATCTTTTTAAGCTATTCACTCCCTTAGTCGTATATGTGTACGTTTAGATTTTTTTTTTTGTTTTTGATCATAATTACTATTATGAATAAAAAGAAAAAAAATTTGATATTAAATTATTGTTTCAATAAAAGAAATATAATTCTTATGGCACGATATACTAATAACGATGGTGTGTTATGGTCTACATTCGTTCGGTACAGTAGGAATGACAAAGACAATAAAGCAAAACAAAACCATCGAGGTAGAGATTAATGTTCATCTGTGTCTTCATTTCAATCCGGGTGAAAAAAATTGTTTTCGAAATAAAAAATCAAGAATGCTGTCGCACGCTTGAAGCAACGAGATCCACCTGGCCGATCATCAGTTGATATAAAGACACATGTACTCAAAGCACTGCCTTTTTTCGGCAAGAAAAAAATGATTCGAACATAAGCATGTCGCGTGTGTGCAACTTATAAAAAATGTGATAAAACAAAGTATATTTGTAGCTTTTGTATATTTGGTGTATCTTTGTGTACAGGAACTTGCTCTCCAAAACATCATATTCTAGGGAATCACTGAACTTACTTTAAACACAAGTGAATACACTATAGTGAGACGTGGCGTACCATAAACCTATATTCCCCTTCGCTCTATACAGTTATCGATAAGACTTTAAAATAAGGCTTTGTAAGGGGGGTGGTCGAAAAAGTGGTCCGATCCAAATGATTTTCAATAATGTTCGTCCTTGGGCAGAGACATGCCCAAAACTGTTCAAAAATTACGATCTTTAGGTTGAGTATACGAAAACGAGACATTCAAACAGACAGACAGAAGAACAGACAAATGGTGATCCTGAATCGATGGATGCAATAAAAGGTGCATCTATTTCAAGTCCTCCTGGGAATTGTATGCAGCCCAATAATGGATTCGTTTGATTTGAAATTTCAATCCATATATAGTTTGGAAATCTATATAAATTGTGTTAATGTTAATGCAGAAAACCTTATATTTCGGCAGCATTCTAACGCATATCCTTTCTCAATAAGTCTATCAATCATATATTTATGATATTCATTATAAATTCATGCCATGACATGAGCAATTTGTTGTGACTATCAATAAAAATTATAAAAATCATAAACTTGCTTGACACGATACCCTTCTATTCTTGCAAAAGCACACATTGTAAAAGGCCATCAACAATTGGTAAAGAATTTATGTACGACATGAAACGAATCTTTGATACCCACCACTACAGCAGGCCCATATACCTATATAAATATTATAAACTGTTTCCTTAATTACAGAGCTTTCAGTTGGGCAACAAAAGCGCATTTAGCTTGAGTTCTTGTTACATAGCATTTGGTTTGATGTTTGTATGACGATTTTTTTTTTCAATCAATATCTACTGTAAGTCATAAATAAGATTTAACACGGTGGCCATAGTAGCCGTGTTTGTTCTAACACTGGTCAACTTGTGCGTAGTGATTAAATAACAATGTTTTAAGAATAAATAGATTATGTATTTTTTGAAACTCATGACAGGTAGTTGTCAATTAGGTCAGATCTCTGTTTGTTCTATCAAGTTTTGCGAGTAGGCGTTCCCTGTTACGCTGATCAAAAATATACACAATATGTTTTATGGAATATTGTGAGACTTCTCGATCTGGATGTTATGAATGGGCTAACGTAACGTATCTCGAAGCCAGCAGAAGTGTAAATGCATAAAAGTCAAACAAAAGAGATAAGTTAGGGCGCGTGTATATATATATATACATGTATGTATGCAAATATGTATGCGGTAAAAATTGAAGAAACAAATCTCTAAACTTTTCTAAAAGTCTTTACAATATTGCTTGAAAGAGTTTATAAATGATTTTTGAATATTCTTTATATCTGGAATACATTTATGATCTGTTTTAACGAGATTGTGCACTTGTTCTGGGTCAAAGACCATCTAAAATTTGAGTAGTTCCGACATAGAAGAAATCAAAAATTGGTAAATCAATCTGGACAGCTATTCGGTATTATTAATAAGCGTACCTTGCGAACAGGGTCAATGCGAAAAAGCTTATATCCGATAGTGCATCATACAGTGTAAATTATTTCCATCGTTTTCTCTAATTCAGGTTTATGTTTAAGAAAACATATTACAACTTGTTTTTGCAAGGTATTGTTTATGTCTTGTGCAATATTTTATGCATTGAATTGTTTTCCATTATTACGTCGCAAAAGCTCTTTTTACTCAAAAATTTCAATCTCACATTCATTCTCAAAATCGTTAATGTTTTATTTACGGTTAAAATATAATAATATACATAAATAACATTTCTAATTAGAAAAAAAAAAAAAAAATAAAATAATAATAACAAAATAATAAAGTGAAAAATTATACTGAAGCAATAACAAGAACAGGATCACGCACGCATTCTTTATCAGAACCGCGCAAAAAACGTTAGTCTTTAAAATTAAATTTAAATCCATTTTTAAATAATTCAACTGAGACTGCTTGGGTTTTAGTTGCGTTTTCGCGTTACAGAGGTCGACTTCATATTGAAGCTTTTTCCAAAAGCTTTTCTTCTCTTCAACACTTGATAAAGCTTATTCCATTAAAGCTAAAAAATCGGCTATCATTAGAGCTTCAACTTAAAGCGCAACTTTAACGCTAAGTGCAATGTTACCTATAACGCTTTATTTACATAAAAATCTTTTTTTTCGATTTTAACGACTTTTTTATCAACAGGAAAGTTATGACGCTCTGTTAACGAGGTTATGGTAAATTGAAAAAAAAAAATGTGCAAGTAAAGGAAACTCCACATGTATACAATTTAAAATATGCACTTCGACAATGTCACACTATCTAGGTATCAATCAAATGTACAAGAATTTACTTTACATCTATGCATGATTTCATAGAAAAATGTCGACGCTATTATTATTATTTTTAATTTATCAATAATTTGATTAAACTTGAAATGCACAAAAAAAAAAAAAAAAAAAAAAAAAAAAACAAAAAAAAAAAAAAAAAAAAAAAAAAAAAAAAAAAAAAAAAAATTTATTGTCTTCTTTTTCTTCAAGAATTCAGCGAATCAATGTCAGATGAGTAGAGTAAAAACAGAAATTTATTTTTATTATATATTTTGTTTTTTTTTTTTTTTTTCGATTTTGGAAACCTTTCGAAAACGGACTGACGTGCAGTTAACCAGCCCACTGTGCGTATCTTAGACCTTTGTTTTTGCTCAAAGGTGGACTTTCTTCACTTGATTCACGCTTTTGTTAAGGCAGCTGAAAGTTGGACAATATTAGTCCAATAAGAAAATTATTAGAAAAACTAAAGAATTGAATTGAAAATTAGTCGTGAGTTCAAAATCACTTTTTAAGCGCATTTCGAATCGACCTAAACTTGTCTGTCCATCTGCCCATTTCCTTTTTTTTTTGTTTGTGTTTAATCGACAGACCGCAATTTGTGATCTATTTTGATGAAATCTATTCCGCTATAACGCTATTGAAAAAATTCAAGTTTCCAGTCTCACTCTCTGCACAATGGCTACCGGTAGCCATCATCGTACCAATTGCGCCACTACAAATATTATGTAATACGTCGATTATTTGCGTGTTATGTAATTCGGTTTTAAGAAATTTTATATCTTTTCTTTTATATCAAAAAAAAAAAAAAAAAAAGACAAACATAGAGGAGAATCGATTGCAATTGCGAACAGCGGGAGGGAACAAAGCCTTTATATGAACATATATATTCTCGAGAGAAGCTTACGCTGGCATATAGACAATATTTTTATTGAATATGTATCCGCGAAAACACAAAGTATATGCTTTTTAATCGTTATTAAGAACATTTGTTGGTTTTTCTGATAGGTTTATCACGTCCGTTACGACATATCAAAAAAAAAAAAAAAGCAGTAGCATAATGTCTCTGAATTCCTTTAGTGTTTGTGTTGCAATTGTGCACGAAAGTGAGTAGCAATAATTTAGTTTTTTGGTTTTCTGATCGCAATTAAAGGTTTAGTTTGTCTTATATATGCATGCTTCTTACTTATTTTTACTCCTAATACTTCTTTTATTAGGCATTGTTGCTTTCTTACTTCACGATACATCGTAGCCTAGCAAAGAGATAATCCCCGAAAAACACGAGCTGTCTTGGTGGGAAAAAGGGGTATCCAAGGACTCGAAATGTACGCTGAAATCCAATCCACTCTAGTTTTGTTAACAGCAGATATTCGTTATAATCCGAACGGTGATCAATTAGCGAATGTAAGAAATTGTTGTTATTTAAGCAAAGAAACAGCGAACCGGCGAGTATCTATAAATATGTGCTTAGAGTTGTTGCTGCAAATTCGAGCTTGAATCGATTCTCGATCGGTTTACTGAGAAGCCAGCAGTTAACGGTTAAACAGTTGACTTTGCATGTACCCCACGTTTTGTTTTCATTGAATGCCTTTTTGATTCTATATCACTTTGTGCCCCCTCATGTTCGTGTAAAGGAAATGATACAATTGACTAAGAAATTGTTTATTTGGCTTTTCTTATTACATAGCTACATAGACGAGCTACATATCTAACAAATAGAATTTGCTATATTTGCAGTCTGCACCATTCTTTTTTACTCTTTTGCAAGCGACTTTCCAAGTTTGCGATCCTAGAAAGCTGGTGCTACGACTATCTTTGTTACTACTACTGTGTTATTCAGCTAATTAAAAGAAATTTGAAATAAATTAGTATTAAAATTTTATCGATTCGACAACTATCGGAAATATGTATGTATTAAGTAGTTCCGAAATTTCTTACTGGTTCGCCAAGAACCGGGTTAAAATAACTTCTTCAGGTAGCTGGACAGATAGATAGATATACAGTTATATAGAGCAGGCTTTTGTTTATTGTATACAAAACTTTTCAAGTGATCGGTTGTGTTGTAATGGTGAGAAATGTGTACAGTGTATAGAACTAATACTGTAACAGAATGCACTTGCCAACGCTGGTTTGCGAAAATCATTCTGGGAATTTCTCAGTGAAAGCTTTACCGCGTTCTGGTAGTTATGACAACCAAGTAAAGGTTACGATTGCAGCTGTGATCGACACAGAAAAACTTGTATCATCCAAAACCACTGTTAGTCGGATATTTGCATTCCACACGATTTCAAAGAAATACATATAACACAGCGCATTAACATCTGCGGCATCCATGAAAAGAAGATCTTTCCCATCAGCATGGTGGGATTATAAAGGAATTGTGTATTATGAGCGTCTACCGTGGGGCAAACCAATTAATTATGATGTTCGCTGTACACACCCGCTAGAAATTTCCGAAGTATTTAATCGTTAACTGTCGGTGTAATAGTAAATCGATGGCAACCATATTCTGACAAATATTTGGGTAAAAGCCTTTAGTAAATATCTTCACTGCATCACCAGTTATAGGCGAGAATTTGAAAAAATTGTGAATTGTAAATTGCGAGGTTGCTTCAGTTTCCTCTACGATGTAGGCGCATATGTGGACTGATCATAAACGTTCTCTTAGCTTTCAATTTTCAATTTATCAAGGGATATTGATGCCGGATTTCAGCTCGTTATCTCCATTTTTGCGACTGCGGCGGTGCAACAAATTTATCCGTAAAATTGACGAATTTTCATACGACATGTTTGTGGCTCTAGTCTTGATATTATATTTAGCAAGTGCCTTACTTTAGACGTTAAAAATAAATACTAAATACTAACAAGAGTGATAAGTGATCAATGCACAAATGAATGCAAGAAGAATGGAGAAAGCAATAAATCTCGTATTAGTGTCACTAATACGCTGTCTTGTTAAATGCGAACCTGAAGAGCTTAATGAGCTTGAATCCATAAAAAACTATATCTATCAAGAAATGATCAAATGAGTAAAGTGATTAAAATTTTCAAAAGTAAACTTAACATTATTTCCTCAAAATTTAGATGACGTGGTGCGTTTTCTAATTTATGAATTAGATCTGAAGCAGTCATTACTTTTTTTTTTTTTTTTTGAAATGTTTAATTTTATATATTTCAAAATTTTTAATTATTTATTTTTTTATTTATATTTTTTTCTTTTTATTATTGTTATGTTTATTGGATAATTTTATTAAATTTTATTCTTAAAAACAGGTGAAGATTCGTATTATAACAATTCCAATGCCAATAATTTGAATAGTACCAGTAGTAGCAACAATGCCAACGGTTCGATTTTATCATCAGCCGTCCAAAATAATTCCATTATTACCACTACAGCCGGCAGTGGCAATACTAGTATTAGTAGTCATCATCAACAACAGCAGCAACAACAGCAACAACAAAATTCGCAATTACAACAACAGCACCACCATCAACAGCAGCAACAGCAACAGCAACAGCAACAGCAGCAACAGCAACAACAACAGCAATCACAACAACAAACACATGTTAACAGTTCTATGTCTATACAACAATTCCAATTGAATTCCATGCTTAATGGTACAAACATTGTAGGAGGCAGTAATATTACCTCAATATCCACAACATCGACATCAATTACTGGTACACACGCCGGTGGTAATACGTCAAATATTAATAACAATAACAATAGTAACAGCAATAGTAATCACAATAGTAATAGTAATAATAATAATAATAATAATAATAATAATAATAGTAACAACAATAATAATAATAATAATAATAACGGTATTTCCGCTAATACAACGGACACCGTCATAACTACAACTGGTGGTTCTGGTGGCGGTAGCGGCAGCAGTAGCGGTTGTGTACCACATTCTCAATCAGCACCACATCAGTTAGGCGTACAGCCTCCACCCTTAACACCATTGGCTCAACATCATCAGGCATTGGCGCAGCAATTACAGCAGCGATTTGCTATCACTAATAATAACGGTAAGTGACAAATATTTGCTTATCACTATATATGAAATATTTATATACAGATGATGTGTGTTTATGCGTGTATGTGTGTGTGTGTGTGTGTATGTTTTAATGAATGAATATTCTTTACAAGGATTAGATTAATAGATAAACACAACGTCTTAAACTATTAAACACACACACACACACGTTCCGGTACAAGTTTATTTCCGATTATTATTTGTTTTTTTTTTATTTTTATGTTTATTGTTTGTTTTCTTTTCTTTGCTTTTGGATACTAAATGTAGTGTGAAATTATTAAAAATAACAAATGATTTTTATTGTTATAATTTTTTCTTTTTTTTTTTTTTTTTTTGTTTACTTAATGCACATGCCTGTCGTTTTTGTTTATTCTTTCTGAGTTTCTTAGAAGCGGCAGCATTAGCTTGAATTTTATGGGCAAGAGTAAATGGAAATGATTTTTAAATACTCTTCAGCCGTAAGGAAACTCCTTATTCTGAACTTCTCTTAATTCTGTTTACACGTTTAGGGTTGCCAGAGGTTAAATAAATAATATTTGCATAAAGTGAACTTTAGTTACGAAGCATAGCAAACAAAAAATTATAATAATAAATTACTAAAAAATTTATGACATCACCTTTTAGATGCAATTTGAATATCATGCAAGCATCGCATCATCTCAAGACGATCTATAGAAGTAGCAAAGTATTCTATTAATTTATTGCAAGTTTTTTCTTCAAAATGTTTGTTTTTGATGGGTCGTTGTTCGCTTTCAATTTTCGGTTGGCTTTCATTTTTTTCCGCCGCGTCTCAAGCTATGTAAAATGAAATGTCTATTTTATGCGTTAACAAAATAACAGTTGCTTGAATTACAAGGCTCTTTACTAAGTTTCCTTAAGTGATCGATTATAAAAGCTTAACATAGAGCTTACGATGCTTACATGTTCGAGTCTACTTAATGACTTATTTGCTGTTCATTAAAAACGAAGTCATTTCCTATGTCTACATATAAAACAAAAAAATGAAAAGATTTTACTAATATACCGGCATTGCCATGTGGCAGCGAAATTCCTAAGATAGGTAATGTTTTTTTAGGAACTTAGAAGCTTAGCAGCTCCCGTCAATGCATTCTTTTTTTTTTTTTGCTTGGTTTCTCCAAATATGCCACTTCAGGTCACCATTTTCTGGCTAGAGGAACGGGGCGCAAGTTTTGCTAAAAATATGACTCAAACTTTTGGTTAACATTGCTTCATTTTCTGGAGAAATCGCTTGAAACTTGACCGAAATATTCGCAAGTTTTAATGCATCGAAGAAATGACTCCAAATCCAAGCGAGAGAGAGAGAGAATTTCATTTTGAAGCTGCACTTAATACTGAGCGAGCCAAGAGTACGCATGGCTTGAGAATGTGTAAGCAGAAGGATGTTGCTAAGTTGAGATATGCATGGAGTAAATGCAGTAACTTGTACGTTGCAAAAAGGAATTTAATAAATGAAGGTGAAGATGAATAAATGGAACATCATCCAGCCGCAATAAACGATCATAAAAATGTGAATGGTGTTGATGAGGTTAATGAGTAGTCAACTATACCTTTTAAAACTGCACTCGGGTATTACCTTTAGGGAAGTGTTTTATTCGCTTAATAAAAAATTGTTATTACTTTTAACCAACTTTTCCTTTCTAACTACTTACCGTTCGCCTTAATATTTAACAAATGATTTAAATTTCAAAATTTTCAAGCTTTTTTTGATTTCTTCCTTCACTTAGTTACTAAAAAAATCCTTTGAAATTTAAATTCGTTTCTTTGTATTTAAAAGCGTTTTATATATATATATATATATATATATATATATCAGGATCACAAAAAAATATGAAATGTTAAAGAGTGCGAATAAAAAGAACAATTAATTTTTTTACAATTTCTTCATGAAATTAGAAAAGATTGTGTTTGGCTCTCAAAATTAGAAAAGTACTGAAGAAGTAAAACGATTATCATTTCATTTCTTCATGAATCTGATTTTCCAGGCTTTTAAATGGCAAATAATCTCACATACGTTTTATCGATCAAACGTATGCCACTTTCAAAAGTAAAAAGAGAAAGCAAGACGACTGTTGACGAATTTTGAATAACATGCACCGTTGAAAGCTTTCTTTGTAAACTCTGGGCCTGTCAGCGATCGGCTCCAATTATTGCCTCAACTTCCAGGCATGTTTGGCGTTCAGGAAGGATTATAGACAAAGGAAGAGGAAAAGATAAAATATGCATATAAAAAGGTACTATTCATAAGAAATGTATGTATGTATGTATGTATGTGTTATATACGACATGTGATTTAGGTTTCTATATCAGTTTTTGGATTATAAAAATTGCAGCGTACCACCACGGATGGATAAACGAATGGGACATCGGACATATATTGCTAGTTCGACTCAACGTGATAAGACGATTTAAAATCATTATAATTTGCGCGTCTATTGATGAGAATTTTTAGGCACTGCTTTACATGCTTTAATATGATTCCCATTTTCAATGATTTTAATGAACTAAGCAAAACTTAAAATGAAACATTGAATTGAAATGAATTGGACTTGGCAACTCTATCCTGTGTTCTTATACTGACTCTTACGTTCTTGTCTCTTTGTCGAGTTGTTCTCTTTACCTTTCACCCTGTCTTTCTCTTACCCTATTGCTCTCTTTTTTCATTCTTTTACTCTTCCGCAACTTTCATAGTTTATCGTTTTTGTGATGTTTATAGCAGAAATTAATGCGTTTTTTTCACATACCCGCCTTTAATAAAAATTCAACTCAGTTCGCGTTTATTATACGCAGTGGACGGCAGGTCGTTTTATATAGTTTTTCATAAACGGTTTTTCTACAAATAAAATGTGATAACAATAAAAAGCATTAAAATATATCCATATACATATATATATAGATATATATTTCTATATATATATAGATACATGAAATCATTTAAAGATAACAGAAAATATATGAGAAAAGAAGATTGCCTGCTTTGTTTTTTTTTTTTTGTGTAAAGAAAATTTGCGTTTAAAACAAATTCATATACAAAAATATTGCTTATAAAAAAATAATAGAATGAAAGAGAATGAAAAAAAAAAAAAAAAATAAATGAAATCTGCTGCCTACCCTTATAAAGTATAGTTCGTGGTTGTGTATAGTTGTTTTCTCCATTATTTTTCTTCTTTTTCCTGCTACTGCTTATTCTTCTCTCTATACAAGAAACATGAAAAGAAACTACTCTCTCACACTCTGCGCTTATTATACATACAACAACAATAACAAGAAGAACAGTAGTAATATTAATAACAATAATAACAAGACATGTTTTTATGTGTGTTGGTCTCAACGTCTTTGAAAAAAAATTTTTTTTTTTTTTTTTTTTATTATTAGTTTATATAGTAAAAACAAAGAAAATATCTGAAAAATAAATAAATAAAAATTAATTAATTTATATGAAAATAATAACGCAACTTTGTAGCCTAATAAAACACAGTTCCATTACCGGAAACATTTTTATTTTCGATTCCTTTCTTATCTATTCTTCTTATTTATTTATTTTTTGTTTTTTTTATTATTATTAATTGCTGTTAATGAAAATTTATATATCTTATGCTCACCACCGAAGAATACGGCCAAAGTAATTTTTTTATTTCGCTTATAAATTAAAAAAAAAAAACAAAAAAAATGCACTAGAGGCCCCCATAACGTTCATATATAACGCATATAGGGTCATCAGCCATTTTATGGATCCGAAAGTAAGCGTAAATAAAACACATTTCTGATAGTGATTTGGACTACGTTTTACTTTTAATCCATTCTTTGGGCCATGCCCAAATATTTGTTTATTGTAATTAAATTAGTTGTGTAGTGTACAGAGATTGTTAAAGCTCATTACGAAAACAATGAACCCATGAACCCACGTTTATGTTTCGTGCATGTGAGATGAGTCTCATATTTGTAAATTTCGTAAATAAAAATTATTGCTCCCTTGGTGTAAAGAAAGCATACATGCGATATCCTGAAAAGACTTTCACGTACACAAAAATTATTTTTGAATGTGGTTTATGGGCTGTTTATGATTGCGATTGCATTGCAATTTCCCTCTACGGAGAACGACGCTAGAGAAACATGGCAGCTAGTTTGTTGTTGCAAAACTTGGATGAATTTCGACATGGATGATATGTGCCTTCAACAATATTATCCAATATGCCACAGATTTCGTAACAAAATCAATTTATTACAAGGAAAATCCCGAAAAGTACCGATCAATGCTACAAAGATCATGGGATATAATTCTACTGGGGATTATTTGCTTAGGGGTTGCGTTGGAGCATTGGCTTACTTCAATAAATCGCGAACTCTCAATGATCTCATCCCTCAAGATTATTCATGTTATTGGTAAAATAAGAGCAGATTTATGTGGAAAAGTGGCAAAAGCTTGTCTTCCAAAATGGGATTTTTAAAGAAATCCATTCACCATTCAGTTTTAGTTTACAATAAAAATGCCATGAACCAATATCTAAAGTAAAAAAAAAAAAAAATTCCTGTTGAAATGTTTTACCGTTCAGTTTTTATTAACAATAAAAAAAAAACGTATTTGATCTACGTAGACTGCAGGAAGAGCACGAAAGGCGGTTTGATTATTGATTAAAATTTTCGCAAAAAGATAATTAATTAAATGATTTTATAAAGTAAAACAGAGACGCCGTCATGATCATGGGCATGATAATATGCAGCCGTTTGAAATGTTGGCAGGAAAGTGAACATTGTTTTCTTACTCATTTCTATGAATATGTTCTTCTTTTCATCAAAGTCATTTGCAATTAAATGCAAACATTGTTTAACTTCCCGCCTTGCGAACCATCACAATAATTTTAAATAATATGCGAAATATTTTTATGAATTTTTTTTGTGTTTGCAAAATGAAAAGAAAATCTATATCCAAAAGAACACAGAAAGTTATTTGCAATCTTCTTAGGAGGCGATCTCAACAACAACGACCATCCAAATCGTTTACTAGTGCGAATCTTTCATTCCTGAGCATGCGGCAAACTGCTATCATTATTAATTGTGTCGGCAATTCGTACCACGACCTGAATGCCTTCCAGTCTTAGGATTCTTATGAATTCCGTCGAATCTTCTGCGGTTCGGAGCGTCGTACAGTGTTCGGTGTTACAAAGCGTTCGCCAAGCACTTGGTGTCGGATTCTGCAGATGGCCTCGCATTCACGTATGATGCGATCGGACTTCTCACCCGTCGCTTGGTGAAATCTGCATGAATCGCCATCACGTCTTGCAGATGATACTTGTGGAACTTATGACCCATGTAGAAGCTTGTGACCAAACGTAGATGGCTTCGTCGAAGTTATAGTAGCTTATGTGTTATGCCGGAAGATTTTATAAACCTTTTTGTTTGCCATTCTCCCCCACATTGCTTCCGATGACAATTCGATTTATTCTACGCCCTTCTAAATTTTCCTTTCGATAACGGCCAGAGAGAAACGATTACATCACTTTTAACAATTAAATCCATAACGATGTAGAACTGCATCGTATGCTGAAAAGCTTATGTCTCTTTTGGTAGCAACTTTTGCATAGTTTTTTTTTTTAATTTTAATTTTACCAAAACTATTTTATTCTTTCTGAACGCATTTAGAATCTTTGGCAGTTTATTTCTTTATCCGTCACAATTTTTGTCATTGGCGCCCTATCCGAGAAAAATTTCATATCATACAAAAAAAAAAAAAAACCCCCTCATGAAAATCCCCCAAAATATATTTTCATCTTGAAATCTCTACAAGATATATGTGATAACTTTTGGACGCAATGACGTTCTATCGTTTGCCTGTAGCTTGAATACGCATCATCATCCTTTAAGTCTAATACATATTCAGCGAATAATAAGAGACCGCAACATTCAGTAACATGTAAAAAAAGATGAAATGATATAATTACCGGATGCGGTCAGTTTGTACTCTTGATGTATAAAGAAAATTTTTTGCTTTTGGTTGAGAAGAGGCGTTTTATAAGTTTTATTGAATAGTTGAACACAGTATCTGCGGACAAAACTCTAAGTATTTTATCAATCATGGGCTTTAGCACAGAAGAAACAAGAAAAAAATATGTTTCACTTTAAAACTAGAAAACTCCTATAACTCGGATATGATTTTGTTTATCTGCAATTTTGTGATATATTTAATGACATGCTTTTAAACGAACCTACTTACTGTTACTGATCCACGAGACAGGACATAATACTTTCCATATTTTAATTCCATATGCATGCATGCATGCATGCATGTAAACGAATGAGGGCTTCTGTGATAAGAAATTTATCTATTAATAATTTGAATGTCAATAGAGATAAACAAAAACTGAGAATGTTCTTTCGTTAATTCGTACATCATTCAAGCACGTTTTTAATTAATTATCTGCCACTCAAGCCACTTATCATTCTCGTGGTATTCACACTATCCAAAAGAAATTATTCCCAATGGCTTAAAGCTTTTTCAAAGTTCTTACAGCTTTATTATCATTATGGGCAAAAATCATTCCGACATTGCTCAGTGGGTTTTAAATGCCAACTCTTCCAATATTTCAACCTCGACATACAAAAAGAACGTCCCGTCTTCAAAGACTTAATCGTGAACAACATTAAGCTTTTGCAAAGATAATGGTTGGCATCCTTCGTTTAGAGATGGTTCTAAAAGTGATGAGATGTCGTATGACTATGTAGCAGTAAATGCCACATGGTAAGTCCAAATTAATCGCATCCTACACGAAAGTGCGTCAACATTTACAACTAAAGCTAGAGCTTCAAGGGGCAAACCTTATAACAGGCAATTGCTTGGTTATAATAACTATCCGTAAGCCCTTAAATTTCAACAGGAACACCCTCAACAAAGTGAGAGCGAGTGTCTCCGTACGGAGAAAAAATGAAAATTTTTTAGATATCAAGTTACATAGGTCTCTTGGAAAATGATCGAGCAAACAGTTGGACGTTCAAATGTCTATTAGGCAGTAAGTTAAAGAAAAAACTGATGGTAAACATCGTAACTAAGTTAATTGTAATAATAACAATAACATTATGGGCGATCTTTCTTCCTCTTTTTTTAATTTGGGAATTAGTCGAGCGATTGACTGCTCAATGAATAAATATGAACAATAATTTGAGGAACTTTTCAAAGTTCAAAAAGCCAGTGAACGAATCGTTAATTATAATGCACTTTAAAGTTGACATCAAGCATCGTCGCTTAATTTTCATAATCACTAATGGCCTATAGCATTAAGGTTGCCAGATTTTTGCAATGCATTGAAATATCCTTCGAGAATCTTATAACAAACAATATATTCGTCTGTCAAACCCCCTGCACCAGTTAAGATCAAAATTATCGCCTAAAAACTTTGTCTAAAAGATCGGATTATATCTTAAAATTTCTTTTGTCACTCTTATCATTTTAAGCCTGAAAATCAGTACAATGTATTCTTGACCCTGCCCACAATTAACGAAGAAAAAAAAAACCATATGTTAAATTATAATCTTAAAATTGTAAAGTTTTTATTACAGCAGTTTAAGTGCTAATTTTTCTTTGGTAAGCTAAATTGAACCGAGGTCCAGCCCCCGTAATTATCAAAAAATTGTGCATCAATAACGTAATAACCTAAAAAATTATATAAAATCATACTTTTATGTATGTTTCATGTACGTTTTGCATGGGATTGCTTGATATGTCTTACGTCGATAAGAATCAAGAAGAAATAGTTCCATGGTATCCCATGGCGCATAGAGTAGTATAATGTATTCAATCTCTGCCCATTAAAGGAGACCGATTTTACCGATATTCCAGAATGGGGCATGTACCTGAGTGTGCTCGCATCTTTAGAAAGGGATTCATTTAATGTCGTATATTTTATACTACATATGCGATAACCGAAACTCTCCAAAACGATGTCGCTTGCTATTAGGACGGAAACGGTTCCCTTAACATCCGTCACCCATCGTATCTTATTTTACAAAGCCTCAGGTTTGAACTTATGGCGGCATTTCAAGTTGCGTTCACCATGCAATACCTGATCAGCAAAACACCATTCTAGTGTAGTGGGAATGTAAGGTTTTCTACCATTTCTACGAAATACATCCCAGCCTGGCAAAGAATAATTTTTTGTATTTTCTTTCCAATAAGCAGCTTTCTCCTACAATCGTTAAATAAAAAATTTTGAAAGCTACACCGTAGAGATATGCATATATATCTTTACATATTTTTTCTCAATGACATCTAAACTTTCGAAAAATATATATAAAAATGCCTACATATATGTATATACGTTAGTATCAGAAAAAATTTTCAAGTTCTTATTATAATTTTGTAGTCATCAGGTTATCTTTCATTTATCTGAAGTTAAAGTAAAATGTTTATCTTATTGTATTATTATGCACATATGTGTACGCACGCATATCGAGAAGAAAATTGCAAAAGAATATGCTTAGGAAAAAACAAAATGTAAATAACTGATTATATACTTAAACGTTAAGAAATCTTTTTATTATTTATTTATTCATTTATACGATGTGTTTAAAGAAAATAACCATTAAATGAAAAGAACTTGCTATCATTGCAATCATATTTGACTGTTCGTCATCCATATATAATCAGTATTGTGATTTATATTTTGTTGTTTAATTCAGTCTATGATATAAACAAATGTTTATGTCGCTAACGACATTGGGGATAACGATCGTATAATCCCCTCTATATTGCACATAAATAGCAGAAAAGTTACTTCGTTTTCAAAACCAATCTTAGATAACCGATATCGAAAGTCGTTCGCTCGCTCATCGGAAATAAATTTAAATCGAATTCTTAATGATTGTTCGGTTCTCCAAAAAGAGTAGTTTCTAAAGAAGAGGAAAACCAAATAAACACAAACACAGCTGGCGATTGCCGAAAAGAGTATCAACAATTGGCAGAAATTTAGCGGAAAACGGATTAAAAATGTCGCGATAATAATTTGCTTGTCAAACGATATATAAGCAGAATATTTGCGGAAAGGAAAATCAGTCGGGTCAGTCGACTCAGCAAGTCGAAAAGTCAGTCAATTGAAAATAAAACCTATGCTATCCTAAAAATCACAATTCAGCGGTACGAACTCCATTTCAAAAGGGTTTCAATAAATAACTTAAAAATATTAAAAGACGAACTACGTTGCACTGTTGTGAATTATATATATATTTAAATTTCATTTTCAATTTTTTAGCGAGTAAGAGCCAAACCAAATCGTTGCATATCAACTTTAAATATCAGGTTCAATCTTTGACACTTTGCTTACGCCAAGAAGAAACTGACGGATGTATGTATGGACTAATGAACTTAATTAGATTGACTGTTGGTGTCGAGATATTCGTATGAATCTAGGAAAAAATATATCCTCATCCTTACATAATGGACTACTAATCATTTCTTTAAAAGACGATCATAGTGATTTGATTTGTGATGCTTCATCTAAGAATTTACGGTCTAACCATACTTTTGGCAATTTTTCAGAACTTGTGTAGGAAACGCTATGTTTTAATCCTATATACGTATTAGTGGGTGCCGATAATATAACTTCCAGTATCAGTCTTGGAGACTAAAATAAAAAACAAACATTTTTTTATACCCGCGTTGAAGCACTTGTGTTGAAAAAGTGCATTGAATTTGAGCGGAAGATCTTGAGATAGACCTATGTTCTATTACACGTGTTGATTAAGAATCACTTCTTGAATCGCTTTCCGATCCGATTTGAGTTTGCGTGTCCGTCTTGCTTTTTTGTGTTCAATCTACAATTCGCAATTTTGCAAACATTTTAATGAAATTTAGTGCACTGGCGTGTTTCGGATCATGGGCGAACACAAGTGAAAATGGTTCGGATCACACCACTTTCTCCGCGTCATATCGCCTTTCTCCGTGGTGAGCCATGGCCCGCTATAGTGTTTTACTTGTTTATCTATTATTAATACAACTATAAAGCCGTAGGTCATTGTACGGACACAACTAAAAGATATGTAATTATCACGTATATGCATGATGTAGTCAACTTTCTCCATAATATCGTTAATAATCATTTCATTTACGTATTTAAGAATGCGGTCAATTTTCTTCTAAACGCATTTAAACAATTATCAAAGGATTTCAAAGGCAGCGACGTAGTATTAACGTGAAATTGTGTCTCATTTCATATTGAAAATTGTGATCACTTTATTAAAAGGTTGGGCGGTTAATATTGAATAATGTTATAAAATAAGATTACGAATGTAAGCTTTTAGGCAGGTCAGGAAGTAGTATTTAAAAAAAAACAAGAACGAAGGCATATTTTAGAAATCTTTGTCCGAAATTTTAATTAAAAGAATAGCGAAGGTCGCATTGTTCGATAATCATATTCTACGCTACTTGTGGCACAGGGCATGTGGCATTAAGTTTATTGGAAGGCATACAGCAGCCAGAAGGACGTGGGATTGACCTACTCTTTATTACACCGATCGGTTTAGAATCATTGAATTTAAGCTTGTGTGTCCGTCTGTCCGTCTTGTTCTCTTGTATTCAACCTATAGGTCCCAATGATTGAAATCTTTTGATGAAATGTGGTACAACGACATGGCCCAAGGGCGAACGCTGTTGATAATGATTCGTATCGGACCACTTTCCATGTAATGTTTTATTTTGACAAGTCATTATATGGATGACTGTAGGGTGGTGAAAGGTATTTTAATATGACATCATGCTCCACTATAGTCGTCGTTATAAGGCGTTAAGAATAACTGTATTAAGCAAAGTGTTGTTGGTTTTTGACTATTGTTTACTGAATTTTTTGGCCCCGTAGTTAAGAGAAGAAGCACTATCCGTGTTGACCAAAAACTGATATTTTACCACGTAAGGAGTCATTGAAATTATGAACCAAGTGAACGTACACATATGAATTATTGTATATAATAATATTAGATAGGTTGAGCACATCATTGTAGCCAAGAAGGGGCGTAGGTAAGTCATCAGCTTCCAAATCAGGTAAAAACGTACAAATTTATTGCCGCATCACTAGGTCGATCGCATAACTTTATTACGAGTGCTTTAAACCCCCTAAAATAGGTGTTGGTAGCCGTGAAGCAATTAAAAAATTTCTACTGCTCCCGACAGTCGCATTATAGTTTTAAGGAGGCGAGATCCGTTCAAGTCGTCTAGCGCAATTCCCAATGAAATTGGGAATGTTGTATAACCAACAACTGTTCGTTAAAGTTTATTAGGTGACAATCTCCTAGGAAGAGTAGCTCGGAAAGGTCCTTTGTTCAGGAAAGTTAACTTGAGGAAGATCAAAGACTGTCCTTTAGCCCATAAAAACTGATGCTGAACTGAAGACAAAGAAAAGTGGAGAAATATACTTTGGCATGACGAAGCAGAAATAAATTCTTTTGGAAATGATGCGGGAAGAAGTGTACTTCGGTCAAAAAGAGAAGAATTCCATGTCAAATTTACTAAAAAAAAACTGTGAATCATGGCCGAGGATATCTAATGGTATATGGCTGGTTTTCTTGGGAGAATATCGGTCCAATATACCTCAGAAAAAACGCTATGAATAGATTTGTATGTAAAAATTTATTAAAAATCGCAATAATACCGAGGCTGATGGAAAATGCCCCACTAGTACGAAAATTTCAGCAGGATAATGATTCGAAACATTCATTCAATTTGGTGAGAGCGCGACTCCTGAATCCTGTTGAGAATGCTCGGGGCGAACTAAAAGGTCATGCTTCCGGCAGCAATAAAAAAGAATTTTGGAACATTATCCAAAACGTATGGTTCAATACTGGGATATTAAGAGAGACATGCGATAATTAGCTTCATCCTTGCTTACACAAACCGAAGCTGACAATTCGAATTGATTTCTATAAAAATGATTACTTTTAAGTACAATATTTTGCGTTAAGTTTAAGTTTTTGTATATAAACCTATTTTAGTGTCCACTTGGGAAACTTGCGATATTTTCGAAATTAATCTCTTTTAAGTTTTTGTTTATAGTAGGCATAGTTCTAAAACCATTTCTAAATGCGGAAATGTTCCACTTAATAAATAACTGATATATATATATAATATATAATCGGAGGAAAATGCAAAAAAAAAACAAAGGGTAGCCCCAACAATATACACCTACTCTTCTATTCGCATGCGTATTTATTCGAAATCCTATTATAAAGGATTTGCAAGCATTTACCGCAACAAACAAGTTTTTCATTTCAGAAAATTTCATTTTCGAAAAGATGCTGAGTTAATTCCGAGTTGACTTTCTTATACGAATTTCGCAATCGTTTACTTTCTTTCTATCAAATATCGCGAACAAGTCAATATTTTGAAAATCATCGAATAAACTTTTCCATGTGTTATAATTTGAGTCTGGACTTCGATATCGAGGGATAAACACAAATTGTCTGAGATTCTATTGCATATGTTGAACAATTAGAGCTATTCGATAATCCAGATTGTTTAACTTTTAAGCCCAGTGTTTATAGGAGATTTTGCCACGATTTTGTATTTAAAAAAACATTAAATTCATGATTCTCAGCACCATTCAATGGAGAAAACATATAAAACAGTTTAATAAAATTACTTTAACGTATCCACGCACAAGTAACCTTAAAAAGAGCAAAAACTGATTACAGACGTTGAGACTCTCACATGATAAGAAATGAGCTGAGAGAGCCAAGATAAAGTTATGTATATATATATATATATATATATATATATATACANTATATATATATATATATATATATATACATACATACATATATATATATATGTATATATATATATGTTTATATATATATATATATTTATGTTAAATTTATATATATATATATATATATATATATATATATATATAAATCTCGTACAATGCATTAAAAATTATTTTAGACATATTTTTGTGTACATAATAGAATATCAAAAGGCATTCTTTTTAAGTGTGCGTGTGTAAGTTTATAGATTTTTTTTTTCTTTTATTATTCACTATTGCAGCTACATTCTTATGCACTTCTGTCTATGTGTGAAATTATATGAGAGTTAAAGTATTTCTTTCTTTTTATTTTTTATTTACCATATTTTACATTCCTCCTATTTTTATTTCATATGAAAACGAGAGAAAGAGAGAGAGAGAGAGAGAGAGAAAGGTTCACGACCTCAGACATTAAAAGCCTAAAGTTGGAAAAAAAAGAAGAGGAAAATGGTAGACGAAACGCATTAAACGAACACAAATAGTGGATAAAAGCCAAACTTTAAAACATCATTTCATGATTTTTTACTATTTTTCCATATTCTAAGCAACTTTTATAAAATTTAACAATGTAGCAAACATTATCTCGATTGAAATTATTCAAGTAGTTTGCAGGAGGGAAAGTATTGCAAAAAATTCTACAGGCCAGCAAAGAACTAAAGCAAGAGAAAAGTGTTAAAAAATATTTAAGAGCTTGGAATGCTCAGAGACTCGCTTTTAATGTAAAAGATGCGAGAGGGAGAGATAGAGAGAAAGAGTACATTTTATAGGAACGTATTTTCATTTTGAAATGAAATGAAACAAATAAAAAAGTCCATAGTCGATCCCCTGGCCAGTCTTATTCGACTATTACATAAGTTCCTAATACACGTTTCACGTTCTCGACACGATTATAAGGTATTCGTAAAAACACTCTGTTTTGATTCGATCTGTAAGTTCCTTATGCCGATGATGCGAATCTCTCTTGGTTCAAGAAATTTTTTCTTTTCACTTCAATGAGAACACTCGGAAGAGCATCTTACTTTTCCAAGTTAGCTTTGCATATTTAATATGCTTCCCTCTTCCAAAATTCGAAAATTTCAGTTGTTCAAGTAGTCCATTATCTTGGGCAAGCATTAAGTCGTTGTTTGGCCGCTTAATTCTTGATTGTTATTATATATCTTTGCTCCTATATATATAACTCGGAGTCTAATGCTGTTCGATTAAAAAGTAATTAGAAATACTCCTCTTAATTCTGAATGATCCCTGATCCCCTTTCTTCCTTATGTCAATGAAAGCGTAAGAAATTCATGGAATTACTCTTCGCAATTTTAAAGAATACTTTTTTTAATACAACTTTTCTCTAGAAGTTTCCATATTTATTTGCTTCTTTTCAAGCTATATCAGAACAGTTCCTGTCCAATTATTATTCTGATCACCGAGGTTCATTTTGTGAAAGTGCGCGCAACGTCCAGAAGAAAGCGTCAGCGATCCCGCGAAATGTATATATATTCAGAAGCGAAAACTGAAAGCACGTCTGTTTTTCGAAATACACCTAAGCATGCCTGTCCGTTCATCTGTCCATCTGCCCGTCTGCACAACTGCGTAGTATCTGCGATAAATATTTTCACCTTTGGAAAAATAAAGATTTCGCCTACAAACTTGCATAAGAATTTGAAAATGACCCAAGCTTTTCAAAGAACACGCCTACAACGCCCACGCTTTTATATAATAAAAACTGTAAACACGTATTTTTATTTGTTACTCAAAAAGTACAACACATACATCGTATATATCTTCGTTCACTTTTTTCAAAGGACTGCATCCATTTTGACGCTCGACCTTTGAAATAAAACTAGGGAATATGTGAGTGTGTATACACATTACTAAAAGTTTCGAGTAATATTCTAAGTTTCTAAATATTTAATATACAATCCCCAAAATGTCATGGACGGATCGAGTGGTAAAAAGGCGGATGCCTGAATATCGAGCCACATTCTTACACTGATTGAACAAACATCTGTTTTTATTTCTGGCTATAACAAACGCATTGAAAGGTATATACAATACATCGTCGCCATTAATAATTGTTTTCTTCAAATATTTTTTTTTTTGGTTTTTCGTTAAAGAAAAGATACTTTTTAATGTTCTCAGAAGGATTCTTAGATAAACAGGAAAAAAAAAAGTCGAATTCTACCCAACAGAACGGAGAATTTCAATCCCAGCTCTCAGCATCCGAATGTTGTATTAACGATTTGATGTCGTTATAATACAAATAATTTGATTAATGCAAACTCATGACGCGATTTAGTTATATTGATGTGTCTGTCCGTCTTTTTTATTCAAATGTTAAAATAGAGGACTAAAATTTATCTCAAAGTAATGATTCTCTCTTTGTATTTAGACCAAGTAAGCTAAAAATACAGTGAATCATTCTTCTCATCTCTTTGTCCGGTAAATAATACCTTTTCTCATGGTTTATATCAACCTATTTCATCCACTATACAAAATCAATCTTGGAAAATACGGTACCTATTGGAAGTTCTTCGATTTATGATACCTTTGCATTTATTCGGGAATTTCTTCTTTGAATCCGCAACCTTTGAGTTGTTAGTCGCGATCCTTTGCCTACCCGGCTACTCATGCAGATATTTGATATTTTTTGGTGTACTCTTCAATTTTTGGAGTCCATTCAGTTTGGCGTTATCGCTATCGATACGATCTTATTGACAATCAGCAAAGCACTGACAACTTGTTGTTTTCAACAAGGAGGAGTTGCCTAAATATTTTCAAAGGCGATGCCTAGTTCGACGGCTACTTTTGTCTTTTCCATCGTCACTGCAATCACTGTAACTTGCAAAGAAATGATCGAAATGATTTCAAATTTGCGCGAATGTCGTTTAAGTAAGGATTAGCGTGTTCTAAGAATCGACTCGACTGGATACGACCCGATTCTAATTTCGTGTACCTGCCACACACAAATAAATCTTTTGCATCATCTTTTGCCTGATATGATTTCTCGAAGATAAATTTTGGCGAAAAATATGCTATCAATTTTGCACAAATTTTTTGCCTAAATGTTTACTACAAATTTTTTTTTTTAATTTATTCATCCCTTTATTATATGTCTTCATATAGCTTACGCTTGAAGGTTTTCAGTTTTTGCTCTACTCTCTATGCTCTCTAAGAAATGCTAAGTCATATTACCGTTTTTTTTTTTGTCTCTTTTTTTTTAAGAAATAATACAAGTGGCGGCTAGCCACAAATGATAATGACCTCAAAATTGATTATATTCTGTTGACATTAGACAAATGACATCCGAAAACCACTAAACAAAAGCATCGCACACAATAGCCGCCAATGCTTTCGTTAGCAGATTAAAAAAGCAAAAAAATATTTTTTTAAAAAGTTGAAAAATTTGAAAACAAAGAAAAGCAAATAATCCCATATATACACGAGCCGTACGTCGAAATGTTTCTGCGAACATGCATGCCACGGAAAAAGGCTAAATACATTATATGAGATTGATTTTTTTCTCGTTTTGGTTCCTATGAAAATCGTGAAAAGATAAACAATAAACTGAGGCAATATAAATAACTGTTAGGTTGAGGAACAAGGAGAATACACTAAAGCTTTGTTTTTAAGTCGCGCGCCGTACACTCGTGATAGAGGGCATATTAATTTGTGCAAATGCATGCAATAACCGGAAACACTTCAGATATATCCATCTTGTCTTATATCGTTGTATACTCATCTGTCCGTCCGTTTGTCTGATGTCTCTTGATATATGTATTTTTGTATTCAACCTGGTCCAAGGGCAAACCTTTTTGCAAATGTTCATTTACAACGATTTTTCATATAATGCCCTCTTTAATAACAGTATTTCTTCGCACTAAATAATTAAACAAATTTTTTAAATCGCTTTCCACACATTGTTTTCTACGAAATGTAAATCTATGCATGTATATGGCAAAACGCACTAACTCTTATTATTAGGTGATTAAAATTAGCTCATAATAGCAGCGTAGTATTAAATATTAACTAAGTTACTAAAAAATAGAACATTTTATACATATGCCATACATAAGATGTTCTAAAATTAATTCATATTTTTTAGATTGCGGCAATATGCCCAAAACGTTTCGAAAAACCATTAAAGGCAGACTTATATCCTGCGGCAACTAAATGACAACAACATGTCCTAAAGTTTCTCTTAAAATTGGAAGTAGTAGAATCTTAGGGACCTTTGGTATTTCTGTTATTTAATTGCTTGCTCTTTCATTCCCACTAATTGTATGAACAAAAAATATTGTATTAAACTGTTGCACTGCACCAAACGCCTAGACAGCGAAATCATATAAGTTTCGGCCTTTTTAAGTGAATATACTATGATCTACATATAAGTTTATATGTACCAAAGAGTAGATACCAAATATAATTTGTTTTTGTTGAAGCTTTTTTTTTTCATATCGAAAAAGCCTAAATATATTTTTTTCAATTTACTATCATCCTATTATGGTTGATATACAAAAATGTGTTTAAGTATTTAAAAGAAAATAAATAAAAAATAAAAAAAAATAAAATTTAACCTGATTTTTGAACACCATATATATATATATATATATATGTTAATTACAATTCATTCATACGCCACTCTATACAAACAATTGTATCGACGCTCAGCTTAGAAAAATTTTTGACGCAGTGAATAGATAAACCGGACACATTCTAAGATAGACATGAATTGCTTCCTTAATTCCTGTCTGTTGAGGCATAAGATGATGAATATTTGAATCGATGCAGTGTAATTTTGTCATAATTTTCTTCGATTGTTGTCTGCATTCATGCAAAGGTTCACATGTACACGTTTCCGCCTATTTGTCGGCTTCTATTAATTACACAATGTTAGGAAAGAGGAATTAAAGAAAATAAATTTCATTCATAAAATTTAATCAACAAATGTTTTTCATTCTGCTCTCTTTGTTCATGTGTCACAACTTCTTATATAAATGCATATATATATGTGACGAAAGCAATTTCAAATAAATAGATAATGCATCGTTAAAGCTATTTTATATATATGTAATATGTTATTGGCAGTTCAATAAATTTTTATTAACTTATTTCAGTGTTTCATTTTCCATTGTTTGCTTTTCTTCTCAGGAATGAACGCTAAACCTACGTAAACAAGAACATAATTATTACGTATTTGTTTCCTTTGTTACGTTCATAGTTTCATAAACATGTTAGTAGTACATGTTACTAGTACTAGGTTATTGGCCCATCCATTATGCTCAATTCTCTTGCTCAATTTCTCTTGTATCCAAAATAACTGAACCACCTACTCTGAATAGTTCCTTTTCGATTACCCATTCTTTCTAGCTCTCTCACCTCTCTCGTACCCGCTGTCCTTCTCCTTTTATACCCATCACCGAAGAATGAGGGGAATATTCATACTGTCAAAACCTTTGCAACGCCCAAAGGTAGGCTTCAGCGACCCCACAAAGTGTATATATATTCTTGATTAGCATTAACCTCTAACTCGGTTTAAGCATGGACGACTGTACGTCTGTGTCATATCCGCTGTAAACATTCTCCTACTCGCAATTTTGGCAGAGAGATTGAAAGTTCTTGTACATAGATTAGTAGAACGGGATAAATCGGTCGAAGGACACGCCCACAGTACCACGGAAACTGAGAACACCTCTGTCTTGCAAAGGAATAAAAAATGGGTTTTTCGCTCACTACCCATAAACTGTAGAGGATAAATGTATAAAAGTTTGAATACATATTTCATGGTCGATGCTGTAATGCCTGTACAAAAATGGAATAAATTGACCACGCCTGCCCAATATTATAGTCTATCACAATTTAATATTTTTCCAACACTTTTATAACACGCAGAAACAAACTGCAAAAACCCCATAAATTTCTAAGTAAATTCTTGCCCAGTTTCACACTTGAGATGTCCATTCGTCTGTCAACGCAACTGTGTAGTGCTTGTGGTAAACGTTTTCCCGTTAGCGGAAATAATGCTTTCGCCTATAAATTTACAAAAGAATTTAGAAGTGACTTCAACTTTTTCGAGGCCGCGCCCACTTTATAATAGAGCATATATATATACTATACTACATTTCTTGTTCTTTTTCGGATAACGATAATGGGTACAAAAGATTCGCTCACGACCGAATATAATTTTCATACTTGTTTTCTTTCTCTCTACTTCTCTTCCCGCATGGTAGTTCTCTGATTTATGAGCTCATGTTCATGTCGTTCAAATGCCAATAATGTGTAAATCAATTAATTTATTTACTTACTCATATAAAAAGTTTACTGGCATGTGTGTGTGTGTGTGTGTGTGTGTGTATGTGTTTTTTTAAATTAATAATTTTGTTTTAACTTTTTACTCGGCCTTTTATTAAAAATAAACAATTCACTTGCAAACTTAAATTGACCGGTTTGCCTATGTCATAATGTCACTGCAACGTCAAAATTTTATTGTTGTAACCATTACCGCACACGGTAAAAGTGTAATAATTTTTACATTCTATTTGCGTTATGCACAAGGAAATATCAAACATGTGTACCCAACTTATATTTGTCGATATCGAGTGAGCTTAATCGTAAATTGAATGCATTAGTCGATCATAGTTTTCATTTGACAGCCGTAAACTCACTGCTCATAAGTCGATAACCGAAAGTTATCGATTTTATTCGATATCCATACAGCTATAAATCACCACCAGATCGGGTTATAAGTGCGCTTGCGAGAGTGCCTCCATTCAATCCTTCAAGTCATAAAGATTAAAATAACAATTGAAAGGTGGCTGGTTCCCATACACGTTCTTAATAGAACACGAACAGATCACAAATGTTTCGAAAGCAATACGACATCTGGAAAAATAAGTCATTAGGAAATCTCCATGAAATTCAAAGTCCGAAATACATTTCTTCTCATTCGATGCTCCCTAATGTCTAATACATTATTCCAACCAATTTTCAAGTTTTCTACATCACTTCTCCTCCAAAAATTCATTGTTTAACTCTTTCATTGGAATTTATATTTTAAATGAATCGGAAAGCTTTGAACGATAGAATGATGTAGCTTTCGATATTAATTGTCGTTCTTAATAGACGTAAATTAACGTAAGACGGGGAAGACATAAAAAATTGTATATAAATTATTCATTCCTTATAATTCTTTTAATCTAATCGTTCATTCATCGCTCAAATTACTCAAATTTCCACATTATTCGCAAGTTTTTCATTGCAATATATTGCAACCATTACGTTCTGACACTTTCGTTGAATGAAAGTGAGTCCTTTGATTATTTCGTTGTTTGTTCGACAGCCATTAAGCCCTCCATCGACTCGGCGAGTTGTGCGCTTATCATAAAAAAAAGCACACACACAAACACACACACACGCAATCACAAAAGGAGATGTCGCTGAAAAAGTTGCATTCGAATGCATCCATAACGACGATCCAATGATCCCATCTTGTCGATTGTTTTGTGCCTGAAATAATCGTTGATTTTCTAAAACTAACGACATTAGCACTGATTTGTTGCAATGCCTTGCTGTTTTCGCAGTCGGTTCAAAAACATTATGCAGCATTTCCGTAGCACAATTGTTAGCTACTAGCCCAAGGCATCCGATCGATAAAAACAAACGATATTACAGATCGTAAGAGAGAGTAAAAGAACTGAAATGCGAGCATTTACTGAAATTTGTGCGACTAGCATGCGTAAGCCTGCACTATGAACGTTTCGAATACACCTGTGCGTGAGTGTACTCGCGTTAAATCAGAAATGCTTGTGTGCGGTTGAAGGGTATGTTTGCTTAAGCAATTACATATATATATATATATATATATATANATATATATATATATATATATATATATATATATATATATATATATATATACATAATTACATGCAATACATAGTCAATTTATAATAAAATTACAAATATGTTATATACTTAAGATCAGTGTCGGAATAGCATGCTTATACAAGTAGATCTTCCCGATTCCCGACTTCCGGCGGTGTTCGAAGTGATGACTGCAAATTCTCCACAGCGGTTTAAGTGATTCCGATACAATCCCGAAATGTTCACACCATTTGGTTCTGTAGTCAAATGATTTTGGGAAATTGGACAAACGAGTGACTTCGCCGTCTTTGCAGCCTTCACGGCCACACACATAAAACATCTTTTGTGCGCGTGTCGCTATGACATTTTGCACTTGTATATATTTTAACAATTTTTTTAAGATAATAAAAATAAAAAATGTCGTCTTGGATTTGTGCTGTACGTGTAGTGGTATAAATATCTTTGCTCTATTATCAAATTTGCATTTCTATGATCGAACTGCTACGAACAGATTGATATGCAAATTTTCAACTCGATGAAATTGTGTCGGGAAGAAATGACCTTGCAGGTCGGACATCAGGTGCGCATTTTTCCATACGAATTTTTAAATGTGCGCATATATGTATTGAAAGGTGCAAAAATATTTGACTTAAATAGAATAACAATCGCATTGTTGAACCATACACAACAGTTTCAACCACAATAACATTTATCATCGCTGTGTAGTGCAGTTTGGTGCAGGACTGCGGTTGAGGGTTGAATTTAGTTATAGTGCTGGGTTTCGACTGCGTGCGCTGGATCATGTTCAAATTATTTTTGTTTGAATGATATTTTGCCAAAATTGATTATTGAATATTGATGAATGTGGAACTTAAACATGATTATAATAATATTTTGCTTTCAATAACAGTAATAGGAAATATAGGTATAGCAGAAATCAGTAGGAATAATTATATTAAAAATTTTTTGGCAAGGAAAAATCGTGGTAAACCAGAAAAAAGACGCAAATTTATTTATAAAAAGATGTTCACATAAAAATATCAGAAATAGAAATGGCCAAGCGTAGAAAAGTCAAAAGCTGAAAAATTTTGCCTGTGCGCTTACATATAATTGCTTAAGCAAACATACCCTTCAACCGCGCCCAAGCATTTCTGATTTAACGCGAGCACACTCACGCACAGGTCTATTCGGAACGTTCATAACGTAGGCTTACGCATACTAGTCGTACAAATTTCAGATCTTTTACTCTCTCTTACGATCTGCAATATCGTTTGCTTTTATCGGATGCCTTGGGCCAGAAGCTAACAATTGTGCTACGCAAATGCTGCTAGCGAAATATCCTACCTTATATGTATATATAATGCGTTTCGCTGGTCTGACTTTGGATCACGCGTAGCATCTAATTCCAAATGAAAGAATGCGTTTTCCAACATATTCACGACGTAATCACATTAAAAAGGGTCTTTCTATTTCATACTTTCTTAAATATTTGCTTAATCATATTAGAATTTTTACAGTTTTTCGCTTATGAGAAAGCAAAACCAAAATATGTCCTTTTGTATCATCTTTCCTCTGAACTGCTTTATTTAACGGCCGACGGTGAAATGTATTGAACGTTGAACATGAACTCTATTAATTGTCAAAAATGATAAATTTTTGTTTCCAGCAATTGTTCTATATGTGTGCCAGGCTGTTGTGAGTTTTTTCATATCTGTGCTTAAATGAATCGAAATTTTTGCACACATTGCCAATAATGGTTTACGGCTCCTAGCAGTTTGTCGCCATAAGATTTGGTTTAAAAAATTGCTAAAATTAAATGGAAGCGATCCTTGGACGTTTTACTGGCGAAAACTTTTTCACATGCAGGGTGTCTAAAGGGTTCGCCTTAAAACGAATATAGTTTACTTGATTCGAATTTCTTTTTTTTACGGACTAGAAAAATAATTGTGCACGACAATAAATATATAATAATGAAATATCGTCTTAAACAAGAGAAATTGAAAATAGCAATTAATTTATGGTTAACGCGTATTCGACGGCGAAGCGTAACCATCTTTTGATTTGAATTTACATTTGTTTTTGATTAATTTTTGTAGCGTTAAAAAGAAGTCTGTGGTTTACGTAAAGGAAAAAATCTGGCGAATGGACTTTTCCTAAGATATATGATAATATAGATATTCGTCTAATCAGTAAAGAGGAAAATTAAGAAACTAAGAATATGACGACGAAAGCGAAAGTGGAGATGAAAAGCTTAGGAGACCTTAGTTTGTTAATCACAGATGAAACCAATCATTGAAAATTAAAAGCGATCTCTTTCTCGTTTACACAATGCGATAAATGTACTCGATGTTCTTTAAAATCGAAAATTTGATTAAATTTAAAAATGTTCCGTTTTACAAAAAAAATATGTTGTTTAGTATGTCGATGGATGAATGAAAAAAAAAAACAAACACATATTACTAGGAAAACAAACGCTTTTTCCCCTATAAGATCTTCAATCACTTACAATTAGAGACAATGCTTAGGAAAGTAACGAAATCACTTCTCATATTAATTAAGTTTTCGTTATCAAATCTAACAATAGCATTAAAAATTCACTTTAAAGCCACATACATATGTCATTATTCATAGCTTATCGCCTACACGTATACGAAATACACATATATTCTCGCTTTCCTACTTGCCCACAAGTACATGCCATTGTAGATTTGCATCACAATTGAAAGTTAAATAAATGTCAAAAAAATAGAAAGAGAGAGAGCGAGAGCGAGGTTGGCTTATTAAGAGAAGAAAGAGAAGAAAGAAAGAAAATAAGGTAAGACCTCACTCGTAGTGTAAGCCACTAACTAAAAGCAGCTATCACCAACCGTCTCTCGTAAAAGCCACAGCATCAACAGCATATTATCATTTTAATAATATTGTTGTTGTTGGTTTTTTTTTTTTTAATAATTGAAACAATTTTTCAGTCTTATGACTTGTAATGCAATGACAGGAGAAGAAAATATATATATAAATAAATAAAACAAAAATGAAATTATATTTGGTTTAGGTTGGATTTTTTGACACCTATCATCAACAACACGAACACATCTTTAGCATACATAGAATACATTAAGTTAGTTATGCATGCAACAGTACAACAGGATTATGTGTAAAACTTTTTTATTTGAATCAATATTTTAGACAAATTGTTCCTATCCATATGAACTCGATAGTAAAATGAAAGGATGCAGCAAATATTTCAAATATAAATGCTATAATCATATTTCTTATCTGTCTATACGATACAAATATACAAAGCATAAATTTATCCATAAAGGGGGGAAAATGGAATTTATATGCCGATAAGAAAGTTAGGTCGCTTTACTTAGAGAAGACAATACCGAAGGTACATAAATAAATAGAGAATAGTAGAATATAGAAGAATGTATAACATACTTATAGGGTTATATTATATATTATATTATATATATGTATGTAAACATATATTTAATTTTTATCAAACTGTAGCAAGTGAAAAATTGTTGAATTTCGGCTTACACGTCACGTTCACCATATCACTCTTAACGTGTGTTTGTGAATCGTATAAATTTCTGGGATCGCAACACAGAATCTTCACATTGACGATTCATTCTTCTTTGTTTGTCCTTCATTTGATACTATGTCATGGCATTTATTTTTGGTTCGTTTGACATTTAAGTCCGTTTCAAACAAGCATTAAGTCGTGGAGCAAAAAACCTTCTCAACAATTTTTGCAATGAAAAATACTTTTTCTTGCGTCATTGTTGCAGTAACTAATCTAGATCAGATCATGTCGTGAAAAGGGATCCCATTAGCCTAATATAACAGCAATGCCAAGGTTGATATGATTATCAGGGTTATGCAGCGAAACAATTCGTTATAAGACAACTTTATCAAATGTGCGCACCTCGTAGGAAGGGCAGAGCCGTACAATTAATATAAGAAATATCTGTAGTATGAAGTGCCTAGCTTTGGAATGTATGGTTTTAAAGAGTCGCTGCCATGTGCGATACAGTCGAGGGAAAAGTTAAGTTCTTAATGGTGAAGTCGCAGGTCATAATAAAATAATCCGATGAAAGGAAGTTCAAGTGAAAAGATGTGCTTCATACTGGAGAGTGATGAAGGCGTGCATCGTGCCAATTATCTGACGATCTTAGTCATTCTCATGTTCGTACGGATTAAATTATGTTCGGCGCTTTTAAATACTATTTAACAAAATAATGCATATGATGTTTTGCGCTTGGAATGCTGTAAATACGGTTAACTACTTTCGTCTCGTTTTCTTTTTCTTTCTCTTCTGAAAAGCTTTTATATAAATATATATATGAAAAAGTATATATACTTTCTTATAGTACACATGACAACCATGTATTTATTTTTGTTTTGTATTTTTCTTGCGTTTAAATTTTTGTTGACTAAATTGATATGTATGTAAACAAACTTTTCATTGAAGCACTTGAATGATGTCCTTTTTAGTCAACGCTCTACATACGAACCCAACTTGTTTGGCTTCATGAATATTTTTTGGATGGCAAATAAAATGATTTTTTCTCTTACTTGCTGTCAGTAGATAAAAGTGTATTAATTTTATTATTTCATTTGTATTGTTGTGCATAAAGCCGCGGGTGAAAGCGAATAATGATTGTGGAACCAAAGAAAATATTGAGTAAATTTAAAATATGAAAAAAAGTTAAAGTTTTAAGGAAATCTTTTTTGACCGAAATTGTAATACCTGTACCAGTGCATTGTGTATTTGATGCGGCAATTGATTGAATTCTGAAATTGTTTAACTGAAAATTAGATGAATCGGGCCACAATTTGTTAAATAGCTTTTTAAATATACATTTGAACTAATTACAAGTTGTGCAGAAAATTGTTGGGGAAATCTCTATCAGTATATTTGACTTGTTTATATTATGTTAATTTGCACACCCTACAGCACTGGTGGTATAAGACTATATTAAATTTGTGCGAATAGATGCGAGATCCCGAGAGTCTTGAGATAGATCTACCTGCTATTATATTGATCGAAAATGCGATTAAAAAGTGTTTTGAATTTTGAATCGACTTAGGCTTGTCCGTCCATTTGCCCGTTTTTTTCTTTTTTTTTTGTGTTGAATCGACAGACCGCAACTTTTGATCTAATTTGATGAAATCTATTTCACTCACATGCTTTTGTCCAAGGGTTGAACGCTATTGAAAATGACTTGGAGCGGACGACTTTTTCGACCACTTCCCAAATAACACTTCAGTCTGAAAGGACGAAAGGACGATGTATGGATAATTGTAGATTAATGTAGGGGATTTAATGGCAAGCCGTGTCCCACTAGAGTGTTTTTGTTTGCTTTTTTTTTTTACAAGTATCCAAGTTTCCTTTCAGTTCGCTGGATTATAATTTTTTAATTTACCATTTATTATTTACAAGAAAAAAAAAAAAAAAAAAAAAAAAAATGTGAGAAAACAAAGGAAGAGAAAAAAAGTTTATTTTAATGAAATTGACAAAAATGTATAAGAAAATAATAAATGAAAATGTTCTTTAATTTATATAAAATATTACAAAAATCCGCTCTAATTTCTTTTAAGAATTTTAATGAAATTAAAGCAATAATGAAAAAAAATAGCCTTGGATTACAAACAATCAACTGAATAACAAACGCAATAAAGTATTAAAAACAAACGAAGAAGAAGAAATATAATAAAAAATACAACCACAACTTTAATTAATCGAATACCCAAAACCATGCAAATAAAACCAAGGTGCTAAATATCAAGTGCTTGTATTTAATTTAGTATTTATTAGTAATAATAATAAAAAAAAAAAATAATAATAATAATAATAAAATTAAATGAATAAATAGAAAAATAAAAAATTTGTAGTGTGTAACGTTTTTTTATTATTATTACCCCTCACGTAAATCCGTTCCCCACCAAAACGTAATTTTCACACGCACATCAGCATATACAAATGCACTCTTATTATATATACATCGGGATATCGTTGTTATATTTAGTTGCAATATTTGCAACGAATTCATTACAATATAAATCAATTAGCCATAAAAAGTAATTAATTAGTAAATGAACGAGTGAGTAAGTGCGTAAAGAAATATACCTCCGCGCATTTAATATTTCATTTAGAACCCGACAAAATATTCTATTTTACCTTGTGTCTTTCTTACTGCAACAAACGAACAGCTGGCATTGTTTTTATTGTTGTTCGTTGTGTAGTATTTGAGTTGCTGCCTTTCTGTTTATTAGTTGTCGTCTTATTATCATCATTAGTGTCAAAGTTAAGTTTAAGTTACTCTGATGATGGGCTACATCATGGGGTGTGCTTGCTTTAAAGGTACGTTCTCTTCCTTCTCCCTCCCTTTTTCTTTTTCTTGAATTCTTTTCATTATAAATTTAATTGTCGCCAGCCTACCTATGTATAAACATATCATTAATTTAATAAGATTTATATAAAGTTTCTTACAGAAAATCTTATTTTATAGAAAAACATTTTACACATTTTTCGTTTCACATAAGTATACATATTTTTTAAAATTAAAAAGCAGTAAACACCTTTGATACACCCTTTTTCAAACCAATATAAGAAAATTACAAATTAAAATATTTCGCCCACGATCGGAATCACTTGTAATAAGAAAAATATGCAACGACAAAAGCAAATATGTTCGTTTAGTGTTAAATAGAAAAGGCTTTTAAACGAGCACTTATCAAATTTTGGTATGCGTTCGCATTCCAGAAAGACGGGGAAATGAAGGAAAGACATGCTTGTGCGTTAAGTTCCTTAGATGCTTTCTCTTGTCTGCAACAATAAATTTAAATTTAACGCTTAGATACAATCAGGATGTGGCCGCATGCGGTAGATGTTTGCGTGCGTATTCTCGTAAATAAATATATATATCCCTTTACCCTTTCCGCGAGTTTTTCACTCGAAATATTTACGCTTGTAATTCTTAACTCCTTTCATACCCACGTATATATTCATTTTGTCAAAACGTTTGCAATACCTACAAAGAAGCTTCGGAGATCACATCAAATATATATATAATCTCGATCAGCATCTAATAATGTCTGTCTGTTTGTCATTTTAATGTCTGTAGTAAACTCTGCAGGTTCTCTTCATCACAAATATTAAGATATCGGCTTTAAATTCGATATACTCCGTAATCGATTTTCCTGCACATACATGGTAAGGGGAAAAGTCGACCTCGACCACGCTCACCAAATTCATTCTTTTATCAAATATTTGTAATGCCCTGAAAGAAACTTCGGAAACTCTATAAATTGTTACATATATATTATTATGAATTAATACCATCTAGGCCTTTTTTTCTGTCCGTCTTCCTGGCACCCTCTTTATGTACCTGCGTTCACAAAAGTGAAGATGTCGGCTTTAAATTCAACAAAAGTATTGGTAGTTGCTGCACGCAGGTTGCCACTGAAAATAGGCCAAATGAGAAGATCTCCGTTTTCAAAACAAAAAATGGTTACTCCTCTCATTATTCATAAATTGCAAGAATAAATATCTCCATATTCTATTTTCATATAATATAAAAGTAGTGGGTATAAAAGATTCGTCCAGTTACTTGTTCAATTCGATCCCTACAGCCTTTTCTGGCTATATGTGTCTTAAATGCTACATACAAATACAGTCATTGTGACATAAATAGAAATTGAATATTAATCAAAAGTTTAATAAAAATTGAAAGAATTGACAAAAACATGCGAAACTAATGTAAGTCCACGGGAGAAGCCAAGGAAGACATTAATAATCAATTTTCTGTAGATAGGACAAGAACTGATGTCCAACTTTTTGAATTAATAAAAACCTCGTAAGAAATCTCTTACGTTAAAATTACATATCAGCAAACGTTTGCTATTTGCTGGAACTAGTATTACGAAAAATTTCTGCAAAGACTTTTATCAAGTATTGATACAAAAATTGACAAAATCAGACTAACTAGGCACAACGCTTGTGCACAATGGTGAGACAAAAGTGAGAGACACAACGTAAAATATATCCAGAAAGCTGGTAATGTGTAACACGACGCTGTGGAATGCTTTTTGCTGCTATCGACTGAAATGAAATCATATATGTTCGAGGTTATCCCTATCACATCTCTGCTACTCAAGAATCTGCCCTCAAAAATTTACTGAAACTCACAATTAGTTCTTTAGCAGTTTAAAAAATTACATACGAAAGGATTGAAAAGTGAAAAGTTATGTCGAAGCAATACAAGGGGCAAGATATTGCTGTTTATTGATTTGCTTTTAATTTCTGTTTAATAACAATAACGCACGTAAAACGTACATTCATGCTTATTAAAGTTGCGTCTTACGACAATTATTGAGAAGACTGGACCGAATCTCTTTAGCAATATATCTCTCGAAAATACTTGAGTTTCGTGTTGATTAGAAAAAAAAAAGAAGCAAACACCGTTAAATTTAAATTTGAAAGAAATTAAAGAAATATTGTGCAATATATAGTCTAAAGAGCTGGGCAATTCACTAGAACATTGAAGAGTTTTACGGTAATAAATGTAAATACATATGGACAGAACATTAACAGTAATCTTTATAAAAACGAGAAAACTTTACTTAAAAGTAAAACATTAATATTTCAAACACGCAGAAGCATGCATTTTCTTAGAAAATTTTTTGGTTTTTATTTTCGATTTTGCATTCAACCCAAAACCAAAGTGATTACACTAAACTAGAGATTTGGTTTGTAACGTATGAATGAGAACATTTGTAATCGGTTAATGGGATGTGATGCGTGAACGAAGATGTCAGAAGATGAGGAAATCATTTTTTAGTTTATTTCGTTCGATAAGGAAATCCTTGTTCATCATTATTTAGCCACCTAGTTTAGTACTTATTAGTTGGGCGATACAGTTTACTAGAATTATTTTCTTTTAAAAAACTAATAAAAATATTTATAATAAATTTTAAGTTGAATTAAAACGCATTTATATAACTGACTATACCGCAATTCACTTGTAGTCAAAGCTTAACAAGTTGGTAAACCAACTGTAAAAATTCTTAGTAAGCGAATCTTATTGCACTTAATCTGTTCAAACAATTGTCAGGAACTACATATTCATAGATGCATTCTTCGGAATATCCCACGCATTAATACGGACAGTATGCATGCAATTTGAGATATTTCCAAAATGGCATATTGATGACAAGCCAGTGACAAGCATAAGGCAGTTCGGTGAAAATTCTCGGTAAAGTCACAAACTTCGGCCCGACTCGTTAATATTCCTGTCAGTTCAAAGGAAACGATATCTGTAGTGACAGAGTGACAGATAACAAAAAATGCAATTTTAATAACGACGGCAACAAATTTCTGGTTCCCCTACTTTGTGTATCAGCCAAGTTTAACATCTTACGAGCTACTCAAACTCAACGAAACCATTTCTAAGGAATGCAAGCAATAAAGATTGAATTCATTAGTCAGAAAGCGAACAAAAAATGTGAAAAGTGTTTATAAAGGGATCACGACAACGTTCGCCCCCATATGCGAAAAGCCGTCCCAATATTGGTGACATTTAATTGGTGTATTCTCTTGATCTCGCTCCGTTGACCAAATATTGCTGCCGCTAATTATCACTTGTTCGATTTGGAATCGATGCTAAATTTTATATTGGAAAAAATTATCATGCATCGACTCAACAAATCAGACATCTTTTCGGCACGGGTTTCCTTTGTTCTTCGAAATTCAACATAAAAAAAGCGGTGAATGAGAAAATCAATAAAAATAATTTTGTATGAAAATCGGCAAAAATATATACGCAATGTAAGAGTATCGTAGACCTTTCAAAACGACAATCTGGTTTTATTGGGTTGAATGATTCCTTAAATTGTCAAGAATGACATAACACGATGGCGATGGGCGTGGCGGAATTTTGTGGCGAATTTTTGAACTCGTTTCTGTCAAAACGGTAAGCAGCATATCGCAAAATTGCAACGAATCGCAAAAAAAAAAACCAATATATTTGAAATCTCTTACGTATATCGCTACGCACACGCATGACGATTAAGTGATCTTTTTCAGATTCAAGTTTACATCACCTACGCTGCTTGTCTGGCTTCGGTACTTCCATTTTTTAATACATTTCAAAAATAATTTTGATTTTTAATACTACGAAATATATGTACGACCTTCTCTAATATAATTATTTTATTACTATTCGTTAGAGGCCAAGATCCCTCTGCTTAAGTTTGTTACAGATTTGTTATCCCATATATAAATTACATTTTTCAATTTCTTCCAAATTATTGGAACTTATTGGGTCTTTTAGAGGCGGTACGAGCTTTTTTTAAATTTGATCCGCGCAATTGAATAGAAACTTGAGTGCGTCTTAGTATAGCTTCAGGGCAGATATATAGAGTTACGAGATTCAATTTTGAAAAAAACATGTGTTTTAGGAAATTTTAAGTAAAAATTGGAAATTATGAAAGTCAGATCAAGCAAAGTAATATAGTAATGCGCCTGAGATGAATGGATGCTATATATAACGCGTTTTTATATCTAAAAAAAGTAAAAAAAAAAAGGCTGCTTTACTCTAAATACTCTGAGTAAGGCACTCGGTCTTACAAATCCTATCAATGAGAGAGACAGATACATGTCTGTGCACCTATACGTTTTCCTTTTTTGCCCAACGATAAGTGGCATAACAACAAACCATATTAATATCGCGATGGGCACAGACAAAATCGGATTGCCATTAGAAGCAAAGCGCAGGACAAGCGAGGCAAGAGAAAACATTTATAAAATTTCTCGAAATAGCACCTAATCTATTAAAAGTAAGAAGGAACCACCTACGATTGGTCGCCGCCTTCTACACGAGTTATAATTCCCTCAGGTGCAACTTAAAAATCATAAGTAGCTCTGATATTTATTTACGCACCTACTGCCGAGGGATAAGTGAAACGTTTCATCACATGCAGAATCAGACAAAAAATGTTTGGCAAACACTTGATAACGCCAGACACAGTATCGCCATGCCATTTAGTTTGAATGAAGATTCCATGCTTCGCCCTTTAATTTGGATTTGAGATCACACGATAACGTATAGCCTTTGGATTTTGCATTTTGATCTTTCATTTATTTAGGCTTCTCTATTCACCACTATTGCAACTCGCAATAGTTTTTCAGCAATAACAGTTCGTACTAAACTAAATTACTATTATTAACAAAAATGTCGCTTTATATAATTATAACAATAATAATAATAATAATAATAATAATAATAACAATAATAATAATAATAATAATAATAATAATAATAACAATAATAATAATAATAACAATAATAATAATAATAATAATAACAA
>KK500132.1:22910-109501 GCA_000688715.1 Glossina pallidipes | reverse complement strand
AATAATAATAATAACAATAATAATAATAATAACAATAATAATAATAATAACAATAATAATAATAATAACAATAATAATAATAATAATAATGCTAATGCTAATAAGAAATCATCGTTCGTACGATTATGTAGTGAAAAGTTTCTCTCGAAGGTCGTAATGTTTGTTGTCAAATGTAAAAGCGAGCATAATTTGTGCATTTTATCCATGTCTTTCCCGTCATGAAATGCTTCCGTTGATGTGCTTTCAACTACGTTTAGGCTTTTTGAGCTTTAATGAATGCCAGGATAAATGCGAGTTATGTAAATAGTAGAACATTTTGCATTTTTTATGACAGTTAGTTACTTAAGTGTGATGTGCATTGCGTTATATGCGTCGAGGCGAGGTTTTTAAAAAACATTCATCGAACCCGTGCCTTTGTTTTTTGCTAAGAGACAGTCGTATTGTTTGAGTTTACTTCAAATCAATCAATAATTAAGTTTAAATTTTTAATTATAAATATAAATTATTCTTTAACATAAATTTACGTGGCTTTAAAAGTGTAGAAACATTGTTTACTCTTTGGGTAATCAATGCAAACACTTATGCGCTGCTCATTAATAATATAAAAAAAAAAAAAAAACTCAAATTTGAATGCATATGCAGTTTATTATTTGAACTGTGTAGCTGCCATATGCACAAATAAAATATGTTTCTTTCATTTTTATATTCAATGTAAATCCACGGTGAGAACACACTCTGTTCAAGTTGTTCTTAGTAACGCATAAATGGAATATTTTTATATATATTTCGCAATCGAGTAACAAGAAATTTGAAATATTCCTGTTGCGATCATTAGATATAAAAATTTTTATTGTATATATTTCGTTTATTTGAAGATACAATTACATCAAATAAATACAACACATATGGGGAGACGTTGTACGGCCTTAAGTTTTGTATCAATATTTGCACGTGTTCGGTTTCGTGTTGTAGGTGAAATTATTCTTTGAAAATTCAAAAATCCACCTGAATAGCAATGAAAATTTAAACACATTTCAACATAATAAATGGGGCGGAAACATCATCTCTACATCGAGCGGATAAGTTAAGAATTTTGTATTCTGTCTAATCCGACCCAGAAATTCAATAGAGTGTAGCCTGAGATTCAGTTCACATAGTTTTCTCTCTCCCTCTCTCTCTCTCTCTCTCTCTCTCTCTCTCTCTCTCTCTCTCTCTCTCTCTCTCTCTCTCTCTCTCTCATTATTCAAAGATTACAAAAACCATAACCAATATGGGTCTTGATAAGGTACCTCTTCGAATCTTAACTGAAACCAGAAGGTATATGGGTTTTAACGGTTGACGTGCGCAGAATATGTAAATATATATATTATTTGCAAGCAAAGTGTATAGTTGCATGTTTAACCGAGAACCGAGAAAAACGGATGGAAATTTTCGAAAAATATTTATAATTATCTTTAGTAGTTGCAACTGATATTCTGAGTGATCATAGAATACTAAAAGTTTTCACCTTTTAATGATCGTCAAAAATGAGTAACCATCGAAAAACTTCATAATCACTTCATACAATTAACGAAGAACGAGATTCATTAAAAGCCACTTCTTCAGTTAAAAAGAACTCAAAAAACTCTTAGGGTAAAATTAAGTTGTAAGATATGTTTGTACAGGGCTTTAGATAAATATGCTTTATGGGGTGTAAGTTGTGATTCTTTGCTTACTGTCGGTCATTAATGTCTATCAGTGAATCACGTAAAATTTTTCACTAAACTTTTAGATGGTTTTTGCAAATTTTTATCTCAAGGCCATTATGCTATAGGCGTGATTGATCAATCAAAAACTTTGTATCCTAAGCTCAAACTTTCTATCGGAAGTTTTGCGACAATGAGCGTTCATTGGGTAAACAAAGGACAAACGTCAGACGTAGAGGCAGGCGTTTGAATAGCGATTGCGAATCTTATAGCTAAGGTAGCCCCTGATGCGTATACCTTTGTATTACAAACGAAAGGTCAAATCCAGTACACCTTCGGATGGCTATATCAACGTCGAATAAACTCCACGCTAATTTATGCGTTTGTATCTTTGGCTGTCAACTTCGAGTCAACGCATACCAATAGCAAGAATAGCTCTTGCTTACAGATCTCGACAATCTATGCAATTTCTATCAGTGTCGAATGAATATTTGTTCGAAGGCAAAACTGGTATCGATTGGCATGTGCAAAGGGAAAGTAAATGTACAAAACGCACATATCCGATACAGTTAATGAATGTAAAGACTACCTAATCACTTAATGAGTGAAACTCCAAAACCTTAAAACAAGTAATTATTTTCCGATGTTTTTCTCGTATTGTCGCATGACATAAAAAAAATTAGGAAAAAAAAAAAAATGTTTGAGAAATAATAAAAGAAGAATTGAAGGATTATTAAATGAATATCTCTCAAATCGTGTCAATAAGTATTCACTCGTGACAGTTTATACTTAGATAAATTAAAAGAACAATTCATTTGAAAAAACTTCGTTCCACTCGATAGCGGTCGACTCATATAAACTCACAAAATAACACTGTCGAAAACGATTGTTGAGTCGATTACACATTCAACGTCGATAGCTATACTCAAATCAACTCGGAAATTTATATATCTAAGGAAGTTCTTGATATTCTTATTGGTGTCTGGATATTAAAAACCACAGAACAATTCGTTTTTCGATAATAGATGTAAAAAGAGATTTTAACCCAAAAATATCCGATATTTGTAAGACACGGTACTCGTGTGTTTTAGTTTGGAAACATTTCCAATTCATTAATTTAGCGATAACTGAAGAACATACTATTCACTTTCAATATACGAATCTTGTAATAAAGTCAATGCTTTTAAGTCAATGCTTTGTAACAAAAACGTTAAGAAATCGAGGAACATTAGCTTTCGTATAGTGCATACATTCTTCGGCAGATGTACCTACGTGTAAGTGTTTGTCTAATTCATAAATTTTCTGTTAACTTATAACGCTTATATATGACCAATTTTCCATATTATTACGTGACGCACTGAATAAACGCATTGAAGAAAGCAATAACATTAAAACGTCACTTAATAAGCCTGCACGCAATCGCTTCATACATGTGCGTGTATGTATGCATAACTTTGGTTTTGGGTGTAAATATGAACGCATAGTACAATTATCCTAAAATGACATGCCATTACACAGTCACGAGTTTTGACTTTGTTGTTGTTATTGTTAAATTTTAGCATTTTTGGTTTTTACATCTAATCCAAGCTTTTGTCTGCCTGCCTATGTATTCAGAAATATGCAACGTCATAACGCTGCACATAAAATACTCTTTTCTCCTCTCTCTCTCTCTCTTTCTCTCTCTCTCTTTCTCTCTCTCTTTCTGTAGGTTTTTACTTTTTGCCTTTCGCATCTTTATTATTTTTTCTTAGTTCTCACATCCCGTCGCATTGTAATGTCCTTTTATATATCCTTTCCATTTAGTTATATATGTTTACGTATATAATTACATATATATATATATATATATATATATATATACAGCGAGACTAATCTACATTTTGCGGTATTTTCATCATTCGCACGCAAACGTCATTTATCTTATGTTCGTTGGTCTTTATTCTCATCAAAATGCGAGAAAAAATGAAAAAAGAACAAAAAATGTACTCATGCGCTTCACCTGCCTTAAGAGAGTTCTTTCACTATCAAACTGTGACTGTTCGTGCTCTCTGTCGCTCTGTTTTCGCGCAACAAACCTCTTGTGCTATAATTCCAGAGCCAAGTTAAGAGCTTCCTATAATAGCATATTTTTTGCTCTACCAAAAGTGTGGTCTAAGTGAATTCTTCTTTTTTTTTTTTTTTTTTTTTGGGGGGGGGGGGATTTTTTCCTTTTTGCCGGAAAACTGTCTTTATCTCATTTATTTCAGTTTCTTTTTTAGCTTTGCTTCTCTAATATTTTATTTTCTTTATAATTTTATTCTTTTTTTTTTTATTTTTTGCGTGGTGGTAATTGGATTTTTTGCCTCTTATATCAAAGTATATTAATTTTAATACCACTTACTTCCTGTTGTGCTGGTGTGGGGGCTTTTGTGGTCTTGCAACACCATAGTGACAGACTACTGGTTTGCTTTGTGTACGCATCACCGGAAAGTATATTATTTCCATCATTTCCTAAGTAAAATAGCCATAGCCATTCCCTACTCTCTTGCTTTAGCTGATTGTTCCGTTAATCACCTTTTATCACCTTAATGAATAAAACGCTAAAAATTGCCTGACTTTATATGCTGCATATATATATCACAAACGTATACTTTGTATACCCATCACCGAAGAATGGAGGATATGTTTATTGCTCCAAAAGGGTTGCAACACCCAAAAGCAGGAGGCTTCGGATAACCCATAACGCATACTTTGATTAGCAACAAATCGCCAATTGATTTAAACGAAACGTCCGTTTGCTCATCTTTGTAATGTCTGCACTATCGGCTTCGAATTTGCCCGAAAAATTCGAATTTTAAGCCCGCACTTGTTCATATTGAAAATGAATTTCATCGGTCAAAATCGGAACATGCCTACAGTATTACGTAAAGTTAGAAAGAACATCCCTATTTTCGAAACTATTTTTTTGCTTCTTACTCTGCTCATAAATCACAATAGACAGACATACGATAAAAGTTTTCACGCAGATTTTACAAAATTCGATGAAATCAGTCACATCTACCCAATATTATGGATTGTGAAAAAGGTTCGATTTTTGCAGTCTTTGTTTTAGGATAAAGGTAGTGGCGATAAAAGATGCACTGAAGCCACATATAATTTTCTAGGTTTCTTCTTTCGCACATTTGATAAAATTCTAAAGAGTTTAATATATTGAAATGTATTGTTTTTATTGTTCTGTTAATGCCTGTCTGGTCAAAAGCCAGGGCTAGGGAACTGCCATGTCAATTACAGATATCCCAGCAGAACAATAATAAGAATATTCTTTGAAATTCCTTTACTCTGATAGTTGAATTAATGCTTTCTTCTTTCTTTTTAGTCGCGGCTTATATATAATTCTTATAATTAAAAGAATAGCAATAACAAAAAGAAAAAAAAAAAAAAAAAAAAAATGGAATGAAACGATTTTTAACTATACCTTTTTAAAGAAAAATGTATGTATGTACAGAACAAAATGAATCTGCACGAAAACTTTTACGAAACGAAATTCTTAAAATGACAAAACGAAGTAGAGAATCGGGATGCTTTGTCTGCCGACATCAACAGAGGAAAGGTTAACAACAATTCACCGAAAAGAGGATTAACGTAAAAATTTAATAACAAAATTTGGTGTTAGTAGCGTACTTGTGAAAGGGTATGTAAGCAAAATATTTGCGAAAAGCAAAGTTAGTCAAGTTAAGTCAAAAGAGTTAAATCGTGCTATGTACAATGTACGAGACGACAAAGAGCACTCTACAAAGGTGCTCTATCCTAAAAATCTGTACACAATTCGGGGATACGAACCTAATCGCAAAAGTATTTGTAGAAAATCGTAAGGGAGTATATTTCGAAATAAAAATCCATTCATCCATTCTAGATGTCGACAGCAAGTACAAATTTTCAATGTAAACATAAGAGAATAACGAAATCTGCCACATAAGCTTTGCCTTTCTTAGATGTTTTTCTGTCTTTCAGATTTTACTTTGGTCGTGCATATAGGCAGTGTTCAATCGGTAAAGGCATAACATTTATCGATCGGGCGCGAAACCACTAGGCTGTGGCCACCACCTCCCTATCTCTTTTTCCTCCCTCACTCCTTTATGACCGTCATCGTGTTACACGTGAATAGCGCACTTCTCCTGAGTAATTAATGTTAAAAAAAAAAAAAAAAAATTTTTCGAATTTCCGTCTGCGTATTGCTGTGAACTATTACTTTATGTATCGAACATTCAAAAATTGAGATAGGAACATAAAACCGAAAGTAGTGTTATGCTTATAGACACGGTTTCTCTATAACGGCTTGTAATAAAAGAAAAAAAAAAAATAAAAAAATTAAGATTAAAGTACATTCGATGCAATTAAGTTTTAAATGCAGCCACCATTGTTCCCATGACAAGAACGAATCAAATAAAACCAATTTTTGCGCACTCCGGCCATTAAATCTCGCCTAACTTCGTCAATAATGCGTTCAATATTCGCTTTTAATGATAGACGAATAAAATCTGTATTATTACTAACGATCAATGCATTGATATAAACTCACACTTCATACGCGTTAAAATCATAATCGCTTCGAAGCCATTTATTGAAAGAATTCCATCATTAATCACGTGGCGACTTCTTCCTAAAACCAAATGCTCAGGTTAACATTTTCCAATTCAGCCAATAAAATATTTGTTAACATCGATTCTCAATTCACGGTAAAGGGACCCCGTGCTATCGCTTTCACGCCATGTAAAAGTGCCGCGTGAATAACCTGTGGAAGATTGTCTTGACACCAGAACCGACAATTTCTCTTATTTGCTCCATCATAGGGAAGGAAATAAAACTAACATGAAAAGATGACTTCCTGAAAACAATCGCAATCAAAACTACCATTAGCGATTAAGAATTTGGATATGTGTATCTTGCCAAGCTAAAATTGCATGGCGTATCGAACGTAACTAAGAGAGAAAGATTGATATCTAAAATATGACCGTAACGTCAAGAAGTCATCACAAGACGCATCATTCCATATCGAAAAGTCCCTCACATTTCAATAGCAGTTACTTATTAATCGAAAAGTCACAAGGCCATGCTTTTAGCGCATAAAAATACAGGTTCTTAAAGAAGAAGCAGAAAAAAATTAAGTTTGATTTCGATTTGAATTTTCCTTTTTTCTTAACATAAAATTGATGTTAAGAAGAAATTTCCGGCACATATTGCATTAAAATTACACTGTGTGAACCGGATTCGGTCTGAAATCAATGGTTATTGGGGGACCGTATTTCGTTGATAGTGCGAGATACTTTACGTGGACTAATCTCGCTTTTAAAAGCTAGCCATGCATTTGCTGATTTTTCGCCATTCAGATCCGCAAAGAGAGTAATCTCTTGACATTACATAGATCACCTTTAAGGATTTTTTCACGTACATATATATATATATAAATATAATATTTTTCTCGTTAAACTCAAATTTTAATCAATCAATTACTCTCGCTGCCCATATTCACTTCGTCGTGTGCTTTTGCCCATTGAAATGCTAAAACAAAAGACAACAGAACTGGCAGTTTTGCTTTAAAAAATCTGCAAAATTTAATTCGGGCCATCGAAGTATCTCATAAGGTGTGTACAAATTCTACCAATTAGCAGGAGAAGCAAAAAAAAAAAAAAGATAGTCGGTCCATCTACTCTAACCATCTCTTATATTTTCTCCTATCACTTTCAAAAAACTCGAAAATTTACAAAATTAGCCGATGGATCGATTGAAAATTAAAAGAAAGCCGATAAGCTTTGCTTGGACAAAGCTTTCTCTAGTAATGTGGCCATTTCAAGTTCCAAAATCCGCTAAATCGATAAAAAAGCTTGTCCGCAATTTTAATATGCATTTGGTCTGAGATGCTGTCAAATTGTCTACAAATATGGTTTGATATATCGTACGTCAAATAATGTATGTAGCAGCTTGGCGAAAAAGTATTAAGAGATTTTTTGATTTGGTTTTCATCGAAATTATTTCAGCGATTTGGATGGAAGGAGCAAACTGGGCCTTTTACACATTAAAATTTCGCGAATATATGGTTGCATTCGATAGAACACCTTGACGATAAGAGCTATAGGGTTCTTTTCTAGGGAGTCTTTCTGTGTATATCGTGGCGGTGGTTTTTCAAATCTCACTCAATTTCGATTACCATTGAGAAAGAAATTGAGAAATGAATGGATGTAAAAACGTGATGTAATAGAGATTTATAAAACCCTCGCTTATTTATCATAAATCGGTTCAATTCAGATAAAGGTTTTATCTTGTTCTCGTTCTCTTTTTATTGCAGTTGCAATTGCTTAGTTTGTTCCTTTTTTTTTTGCATTTCATTTTTTATTACACAACCCTTTCTTAAGCATACACAAGCTTTTTGTAAAGAAATTTGTACGACTTTACTGCGTACACTTACTTCGTCAGTGCGATACTCACTTGAAAGGCTGTAAAATTTCTCAAAATCTTCTTTAGAAAGAATTATGATGAACGTCGTTTGTTGCCAATTGTTTACATTTTCAAGTGGTTGCTGGTTGTATTGTATTGTATTGTGTTGCAGATTGATTTTTCAGTTTTTTTACTTTTTATATTTATTTGCATGTATTTACGCACGCATTGGTGCTCGTGTATGTGCATAATCAAGGTTAAGTTCACTTAAAGTTTTAGTTCAAAGTTTTGTATATATTTTTGTATACAAATTTGTTCAGGAAATTTTTAAGTGGCACTTTTTTGTTTCCCTTTGGATGTCATTAGGAAACAAAAAAAAAAAAAAAAAAAAAAATTTTCTATTTTATTGATTGGTCGCCTACAATGATTTATTATTATATTAAAGTAATAATTTCGTTACACAAGATATTCATAAAGTTTTGACTTAAATTTTCTTTGCCAAGTAATTCCGTACGAAACCTATACAGTGATGCCAATCGATTGCAATTGATCGTACAGAGACACGTGCACATCACTCTTAATCCAATCACGATATTTGAATTTGCTGACATATATAATTAATATTAACTGTGGAAATGACCTCTAAACATGCGAGCATGGTGATGATCAGTAAAGATTATAGGAAGAGGGAGATGAAAAAAGGGAGTAGTGCTTACAAATGTTGGCGGCGGGAAAGAACACTGCTAGGTAGGTTGCCACAAAGCCGGGCAGTACGGCTAAAGAACGACAAGTCTCGGTAGATGTAGATAACCCCAGAGAACGAGTAAGTGCAATCGCTGAGAAAGCCGTGTAGTTCCGTTGAAGGACTTTCTGGATGATGGATACATCTTTCCTAGCTTGCTCTGGATTTGAGTGTACATTACCAAAATACGGCCCATTATTTTGCGAAATTTTATATAAAGCTATGCTTAAGGCCTTAAACACAATGAAACGTGATTGTGTTAATCTGGTAATTTTTTTCTGTTTGTTCTCATTCCTTCCAATATATTCAACGTTAATTCCCCCGCTTAAAAACCCAAGCACAATTCATTCTGTTTAAGGCGTAAAGCGTAATATTATTCTTATGCTTACGAAGGGTTTATTTATTTATTTGCTTACAGCAGGCATGACACAGACTGACGGACAGACATAAATCGGTTCCGGATTTGATTTTAATCGAGGAATACATACATACTTTATCTCTCTCTCTAAAGTCTCTGAGGCTTTCTTCTGGATATTACTAACGTTTTGGCAAAATGAATATATCCCTCATATATCGGTAATGAATATAGAAATAATTTCGCAAACATAAGACCGAAAACAAGAGCAAGCTAATAAACAAGTAAATAAACAAAGTAAACAAATTTTTCAAGTTTACTGCACTTTATCAGCTCAATATTAACAGAATATCTGTTAAAGAAGAAAAGAAACAATTGTAGAGAACTTTAATAATTATTTAAAGCAAAGCGAGAGAAAGCATTAAATCTCTTGCCATTAAGCACTTATAGGAACACTTTAAGCGTCCACGCCATACAATGATATCCCATTGATTTTATTTTGTCTTCTTTCTTTTCTCAATTCATTTGCGTCGTTGCCACTAATACTTATGTCGGGCACAGAAAATTATAACCTCTTCAACGAGACAAGTTTAAAGTTAAGTTGTTCTCGGTTTCATCATCAGAGCTCAGTTAAAATCTCAATCGTTCTTCGCTTGTCACAGTGTGTTGCTTTGTTTTTCCTTTATGCGGCTGCTCTCATGTCTTGCTGCGATTTATTAAAAAGCTTACGTTTACTGAAATCAAGTCAAGTGCTGCCCGCTAAGAAAATAAATGCTATTACTATGCTTGATTTAACTTTTTTTCTCTTCTTTTCCTATCAAACTGTCAAAGCAAAGTCGGATACGGTTATGGCCGAACCTTTAAATGCCTGCCATTAGCTTGCATTGATCGCTGCATAAAGCAAAAATTTATTAAATCGATAGATCGCATTATACATATCGTATATATGTGAAATTTTGGGTTTACATATTTTAGCGGTGCCGGTGCGGTGTTGATAGATCGTACGACTGGGTTCTCAATAGTGCACAATGTTTCGCGTCGGTAATCCTGACTTTAACAGACAAACAGACAACCATGTTGTAATAAATGAATAAACAAAAAGCATATTTACACACATTATAACGTACATGTTAAATCTAATAAAGCTGCGGTGTAAACGCCAATGACATCCTATGTACGTCTTTTAAGGACATAGAGTTGTTGAGTAATCGTTCACCGCAAAGCGCAAACATAAAAATAAATTTAATTTACTTAACACTGAAAGGCCGCTCTTCTGAAGGGAAATTGCAATTAATAACAAGTAAATACATCCGTGAATAAGTCCCGGTGCTAAGCAAATATGTTTGGTTTTTGTTTTTGCAAAATTCGACTCTGTTCGTCGACATAGCTTCCTTAAATATTGATGCATGCGATAAAATCGTGATTCAGTTTCCGCATTAATTCCAGAGCAAGCTTTGGAGACATGCACACAGATGATAACCGCTGCCTTGGAGATCAAAAGAATGCATTGATTATGGCAGCTATTCAAACTTCAATTAATGCAATTTTGCCATTATATAGATGCCGGGACTTATTGATCAAAGTTTAAAAATATCTATTTCGATGTACAAAACTCGTAACGAAAATTAAGTTCATTTGAAAAAGAAAATGTTATCACTTGTCAAAAGCTTTTTCAGAACTTGGCCATAAAAATATATTTAAATTACTTTAGTTTTTTTTTTTTTTTTTTTTTTTTTTTTTGGTTATTCACGGAGTTCGTGAATTGGTGTTTTACATTGTTCATTTTCAAACTTCATCTGCTGTATCTGCTATAGGAATTTGTACGCCTCGTTTTAACTTTTCATTTCACTTCTTCGGATCGCTAGAACGTCAGAAAAATATAAATGCCTTAATGTAATTAAATTGTTTCGGTAGGCAAAATAAATTATTTTTATTGCCGTCGTAAAGGGAGGGATAGCGATGAATTAAGCGAAAGAGAGACAGTGGGAGGCAGAAAGTTCACTTGAAACCCTCCTCCAAGAAATGTGTTTTCCTTTTTTACTCCTTCATAAGCTTACGACTACATTAACTTAACGAAAAGTTTGCAGTTTGCAATAAAAAACTCAATGTAGGAAAATCGAGTCCAGTCATAAATAACGTCCGATTTAGGTGGCAAGAATGCTTACCCACGTCTACCGAGTACGACTTTTTACTACTAGCAGATTATAAATTGAAGCAAATATTGAATAGAAATTTAATCAAAATCCTTTTTTATACTTCACTTTGAACGGTGAAGAAATGTTAGTCGTACCGGCCAATGTCCCGGCCATACGGTGGACGCAACAGAACGTTCCAACCAAGCTGTCAACATTTTTGGTGATTCATTAACGAAGCGATTCATGTTCTCGCTTCACAACCGTTCACCAGTTTTGAACGCATTATCTCAGTTCCGCGCTTTAATCGCATCAATTTTCGACAATAAAAAATGGAATTATTTGTTGAATCAAATTTTTGAACCTTCCAATCCCATTGCAGAAGAAACTTAACCTAATGGCTCGTCAATCTTTGCTTTTTGGTAATCGTTCACATTTCACAAGCTATTCGAACGCCATCACAGAAAAATTTGTCATCGATAATCCATTTAACACCAAAACGTCGAGGATTCTTTCGATATACGAACTTACGATATCCAATTCCTTACAATCCCGATTAGTTTGTTGCGCAACATATGACATCAAAAAAAGTTAAGTAACAAAATTTACTAAGAGTCCCTAGTCTTTCCCCAAAGCTATTCGCGCAACTTCGCACTTTGCGAATTATCGGCGCCAAGTCCGTACCGACTGCACACTTTTAATTTAGATTTGCGTGTTCAAAAGATCTTCTAAAGACTAAGTATTACATTCCCTTCGTGCTTTGTGTTCCATTAGATGCCGCCATCAGCCAATATCGGTTTTTCTACCCATGAACGTAAAGATATTGTTAGTCAAACAAAAAAAATAAAAATAAAAACAAATACTTATAAGTCGCTGTCTTTTTAAGTATTACGTTATTCTTCGAGAGCATCGAGTACCACCGCTTGAAAGGCCTATTACTCGCTGTTCTAAGATATGGCTTAGGAAGAAATATAGACGAATACGTTTACTTTCTTCTACATTGTTTACATTTTTTGGGCATTATTTGTGAGCTTGTGAATTACTTTCTATACCGCTTATAAAAATTTTTATAAGTCCGGCCGTCTTTCGAGAGGAAATGTGAACATTATTAAATCAACTAACAAACGCTTACTCACCTCCTCAATCTGATGGCCTCGATCTGATAGAAAAGACACAAAATTGTTCTGTAATACTTATACCGTATACTTTATAGTTATTGGTTATTGTTATGAAAATTGAACGCATGTTCAATAGGAATTAAGGGAAAAAGTTTGTACAAAATTATGCTAATCCCCCATGGATATACGTGTTTTTTACTTTTATAATATGACCAATCACTCAGGGCATGCTCCCTATTGGAACAGTACCGCAACGGTCACAAAGAAGTGCGGAAAGAGAAAGGTATAGAGAAGCGGTCGCAGCTTAGTAGATGTGCACTCAATGGGTAATTGTTATGCCTCTACCGACTTGGCACTCATTTTAACTACGACCAAAGTAAGCATGAGATTTGAACCCGCAAACACAGAGTTCGTCATCGCAATTCTTATTTACACAGCTATTAACGCGGAGAGCGTCCTTTCGAAAGGACAACTACGGAACGGATAGCGTCACAAAGATAGAAACGCTGCTTAGATACTCCATGAATTGTCGTATGAAACAAATATCACTCAGACGAACAACGGTTACAGATGAAGAGAGTGATTGATTTCAGTTTCTCTTGCTGATATTCCCTGAACGATTGTTACAGATTTCTCTAAAGAGTTTAACGTGGGTACACTACCATGAAGGTTTTACCCCACGGTGCCCGATGACACACGGGTTAATTTTGCATGACCGGCGCCCTCCACAGATTTAGACAATAAGCCCCTATAAGCTAGCGGCCTAAAGTACACTAGAGAAACCAGATATATTTATCGTGTGCGGCCCAATAAATCCACTGCGGAGAGTGTTGAGGCCTATCATTACATCTAAATATTCGCTTAAGGAATGATGGAAACCACGACTACCACGATACCCACCGAAGGGCCGTACGCAGCAGTCAGGACTCACACATTGGTGATAGGACATAGTAGTTTCCACCGCGGTTTCCACCCGTATGCAAGTATGCAAGGTTCACCCGAATGATCTTGGCAAGCACCAATCTACAGTACACCAATGCAGTCACCTCAACCCGTATTCGTGACTTCGTGAGTGGGCTCCTGACCCACGTGGCGCTTAAATTTAGACTATAAAGCCTTTAGCCTTACCTCAGGCGACATAGTCACTCTTGCCTTCGGATTAACTATACAATCCAGACTACAGACTACCCTTTTTCAAGATATATTTGCATCGGGTGCTTCATCTGATATGCTGTGCTCATGCTCTCGACTATTGCTATATCAACGTGCTTTACGTAACCAGTTACGACCACGAATAGTTTGTATTTCCTCCCGAGGAATGAGCCTATGAGAAAAGAAGCTGCTTCCAGTGTACCCCTAAGCTATCCTTCAGACAACTTTTCGCCAAGTTATAGATAGTTCAAGCCTTTCTCGTGAGCCGGCAGAAACCGAAAAGTCTTTCTACCAACTGTTGACCGTTTGGACAACTCGGTTCGCGAGGAAGAGAACTTTCCTGCGTTTCCACCGCCCAGCAAGAACGACGGGGAGGTGAGAGTAGGCACGTCTACGATCGCTCTATTACCATTAATGCTTGGGCATCGCCACTGCTGAAATCCGCACTTTAAACGGGAGTCGTAATTACTCTCGCCAAGCATGGTTGCAATAAAATTCGGGATGTAATTATTCTGATTGTGTTGGCGGTAGACCTCCCAGACTCAATGATAGTTTCGAGCCACGAAATGCGGTCGAAATTCTCATATCGATCATCACATTTTTTTTTTGCATTTTGAAACATTCTGGTTATATATCGGGTGGTTATATTTTGATCCGTCGTTATTCACCTGTCCCTTCCTCGCAATTAAGCACGAAAAGTAACCCTTCCTATAAGCTTTTTCCTTTTCTTTGTTCCTTTTTGGTAAGGAGCTCGTACTGCTTAATATTAAAAAAAAAAAAAAAAACAAGAAAACGATGTTTGTACTTAGCCAAGATAAGTTAGTGTGAGTTGTAGTGTGAAGATTAAAAAAAGTGCTTTCGTAGTGAGAGAAATGCACACAACCCATAACATTATTATCCAATATGACATAGAACACAGTTACAGTACGGTACAGTACAGTACACAGTATGACATAAAACTGAATTAAACGTGCAACAAACAACTATTAACGTCACACGCACTCTGTACATGAATATTTATTTAAAATATGCAGAGTAAATGACATGAAAAATACTTTTGTTAATTAATATTTTATTAAATTTTCTCTTTTTTTTTTTCATTTTAGGTAAGTTTCATACATTCGATGTATTTTGCAAGTCAATGGTAAGTTTTTTATCGATTCCCTTGCACTCATTTCAAATATTAACATAAACTTACCAAAAGCTTTTGACAACTTTAGATTTAAATGAAGTGCACGGAAGCAATAATATTTTATTACAGACTCTGTTAAGTTAACGTTACGCGAAAGCTTTATGTTTGTAAAAATACTTACAAATGTTATCGCAACGTTAATCACAACTTTGAAGAGTGTATATGATGAACGAAATTTTCTCGAAAACTTAATTGAAATGGATATGTGATATACATTGAAGCCGTTTGCTTAAACTTTCAAAGAAAGTGTGCGGATTATATAAGCGATATATGAAAATGTTGTTCTCTGCTCGCCCTCTACATTCCATATTATGCCCTCTTGTTAAATCTACAATTTACAAGATAAAAAGTTTCTCTTCAAACCCTTTAAAGCGAGATACGTGAAATAAATATATGACACAATTGTCTGTCATCTTTCCCTTACGCCTGATCGACATAATTTTCGTTTTGAGTTTTTAATTTTATTTAGAAAAAATACAAATAACTATGTATTAAGAAAACCTATTAATGATGACGTCGAGCTGAGAATACCTTACTTACTTTGTCTGGCATGTGATGAAAAATTGTTAAAAATAACGTTTTAAAGCATAAAATACAATACTTAAGCATATACGAACATACGCATCTTTAGGCTACGAAATTGTGCAGTACACGATCATACAAAGTCGTTCCTCTGGAAAATCACATATACATGTACGATTAGCTGAGCGTACAAAAAGGGGACAGAAAATACAACTTGAGCATCTTGTTGTCTGTCGATATGATTTACTTCGTACAGAAGAAAACGAAAAAGGAACAGTAAAAGTAGACTAACGGTAATATAATGTTTCTCTCGACCGAAAAAATCTTTCTCGATATTCATTTAATTCTTTAAATTGCACGGAAATAAAATTGTACTGCAGATATACCTTAATTTACACAAAAAATTGCAAGTCGGGAAGTCTTTTGTGGTTCTCTTCAGGATTATGGGGATATTCATTTTTTCAAAAGCACATATATTCTTGATCAGCATGAAAACCTGAACCTATTCAATTATGTCCGTCTGTCCGCCTGTGTAATGCCTGTAGCAAACATTCTTCTGGCTGCAAGAATGGAGGAGGAAGAGAAAAATTTCAAAATGACCCAAATCGGACAACGAATGGTCTTACATAGACCACACATTTATGCAACAAAACTTGGGAACACCTTTATTGCTTGTTGCTCATAAAGTAGCCCAAATGTACTGTATAAATTCGTCCACTTTTATTCTGAAAATAGGGAAAACTGAGGCAAATATGTTGTAATTTTCTTGGTCTGCCAATGCAGCGCCAATGAAGGCTCCAACTGTTTTTTTTTTTTTATTTCCTTTTGCTTAAATCATTCTAAGAACGTCAATAATCGGTGGGCGAAGGACCAAGCATGGCTGACGTGACTGATATAGGTTGCAATTTGAACTTTTGAACTATTTTTGAAGGTTCGCATACTCACTCTCCATCTCCCTCTCTCTCTCTCTCTCTCTCCCTCTCTCTCTCTCTCTCTCTCTCTCTCTCTCTCTCTCCCGCTCTCTCTCTGATAACAAATTTTAGAAGCACAAAATAATTTACGTTAATTTTCATGTCGGACAGAATGGGGTTACATTGACTTTACTTTTCAAATATGTTTAGTACGTTTAGTCAGCCCAATTCTTTTCGAAAATTTAACATCTCAAAGATTGAGACGATTTGAAAGAACTAATCACCAAAATAAGCTGTTGAAATGGTTGAAGCTCATTCGAGCTTCATCCCAGCACCAAAAAAAACAATACAACTTTGAAAAAAAAAGAATTTTTAAGAATTTCAATAAAATTTAAAATAATTTAAATGATATGAAAAAATGTTTTTGCCTTTGATCCTATAATACGGCATGAGACGCTCTAAGTCATACATTAACGAACATTTATTTGCTACAGTTCATATTTAATGCTTCAGCGCGCTGTTACGAGAAGCTATGTAATTATGATAAAATCATCAAAAGATTATCTATTATGCAAAGAATGTCCAAGACAATACGAAATGAATTGTCTTTTAACTTTAAATTTCTCTTCTCATTTCAATGCAAAACTTGCCTGAAGTAATTTTCCTTTCATTTTACGTTAAAATCTATTTTCCATTGAATTATTTTTTTTCTTTTTTCTCTTTTCTCTCTCATTTTTTATATCGTTTACATTTTTATGACAAAAAGATAACCTTGACTTTACTCATTACGATACAATATGTACATAATAAATGGAAAAATATTTATCCGTAATATAGAAAAAAAGAGGGAACAAAAAATTTCAAACCTATTGTTTTATTATTTCGTCTTTTTCGCCTCGAAAATGACTGAATATTTTCACTTTTCTTTTTTTTTTTGTAATTTCTTATAACTTCTCTTCTAAAGAGGTCTTCTGTTCGCGGGCAGCGCAAACGAAATTTAGAAAAAATTGCATCGAAATTAAAGTTAAATGGAACACATTAATAATAAAACAAAACAGAACGCAGAAAGCAAAGTAAACGCAGCTTTCTTTATAGTAATAAATAGCCTTCTCACCTAACGATGCTCTCAATAACTGCAATAATACCTTTACCAACTGACAGGTGCGTTATTTGACTTTCCCGCAATCATTTTTGAATCTTTCAACTTATGCCAAAGTCACCCTTATACACACACTTTTTTTTTTAAAAGTATGCGTAAACGATAAATTTTGTCCATGGTCAACATAACATCATCGTAATAATTCTTTGTTCTTTTCAAATATCGCATAAGTAAGCTGGGTAGGCAAGAATAGCGACTATCAGGTCAGTGTTCGCGGATTCAAATCTCAAGTGCGATAGAATTTGCTTTGATCGTTGTCTTAGCAAGTGCACACGCTAGGGTGCTAGGGTGCGGCCACTACTTCGTTATCTCTTTTTCCCTTTCCTTATTTCTTTGTGAGAAAAAACAAAAAAAAAATTTCCTTATTTAGCATTTATCGGGGAATCACTATATAAACTCTCTGTAATGAATACAAGGTTTCGTTCAAATGCGAGCAAAAAAGTTATTAAAACGTGTCAAAATTTCCACGATCTTCCATTGTAGAATGTGGTAAAAATGTGGAACAAATGTCATGACATAACCTACAAAAAAAAAAAGAAACCAAAAACTGATAGTTTTAAGAAATGTAGTTGGCTGCGTTAGCAGATAGTTTGAGACTATTTTTTTACTGTATATGCCATGGCATAAACTGTTTGGTCCAAGGAGAAGAGGGCAAAACACAGTAACAATTTCAGCGAAAGATTAAAAGTTAAATGAATTTTTAAGTCAAGTAGTCAGGGTTCATAGTGTCGTAGCGCTATTAAAGCAAAATGGAAAAACTATTATATCCTTATCATCTGGCGGATGTGTAGAAATTTAAAAGCAAATCATCAAGCGTAATATTATGTTGAGATTTTTTTTTTTTTTTAATATAAACATTTTTTTCCCTTGACTATCCAAAAAGTAGTCAGTTGTAGTCGAATAGGGGCGATCACGAAACATGTTATACCCCATTCTCTAAAAGAGTTCTTTATTTCTTTTATAAAATACACAAAAATATTATCTTATTGTTCCGCAATAGGAATGAGCCCAACTAGTAAAACTGACGTGATCAAAAGTTAGGGTTTTACACTAGTTTTCATCACAAAATACCAAAAATGATAGTTTATCGCATTATAGAGGATTGAATTTCATATAAATTTTTATATGGAATGTGTTACGAAAAATGGCCCTACATGAGGTGTGGGCAATTTTCATATCACTGTGGGGGCCATAACATGGTCTGGTAGTGAAGGCAAATACATACCGTTTACAGCATTGTTGTGTGCGAGCAAATTGAATTTTTAACGTAGCTGGCCAGACTCGAAGACATTGCGTGGTCTATATGATCCAAATTAAGTACAATACATTTATTATTTAACTAACGTTAAATCGCTACTCTTGACAAATTTTCATCATAAAGTTTTTACATATAAATCTTGATGCCATATACAAATTGATTTTTTTCTAAAAATGTCTACACGGGGAGAGGGTACAGGGGCGGGAAAAATATTCCCATACCAACAAAATTTCCACATTCATTTAATATCCCAAGATACTAGTTTTCGTAAATTTTTCCTTAGAAAAATAAAATTTTGTACATTTTTTTTTTGTTAAATAAATAATAACAACTTTTTAAAATGACATGTGAAAGGTTCTTGGCAAAAAATAGTCCCATTGCATACATTTTCAACAGACGATTCGTTATTGCCCTAAAAATGTATCAGGAAAAATTCACAATCTATTGGCCGAACACAAAAATGCATAGTCAGAGGGACAGACGTGCTTAAATTAATACAAAATATCATTTATGAATTAATTAATCACTTCATCGGTCAACTGTTATCCTAGGTACGCAGTACGCGTACATTCGTGCAAACTTAATATGTCCACTACGGTGAAGAGCATAACCAGGGAGATTATTATGATTAAATTTTTAAAAAAGTCGATTACTACGGACATTTTAAAAATATGTGAAAAAATAATTTGCAATTTGCAGGGGACATTACCGTTATTATTATTGAAAAAAAGAAAAACATGTGCACACATGCTTAAGTAAAATTTTCATTGTCCAACAGCTCCAAAAGGACCAAAATGCAAAAACTGTTCAGTTTTTTTCTTTTGTTTTTTTCTTTTTTTTGCGCTTTCAATGCAATAGTTTGCCGAACTAGAAAATTTTTATAAAACCTAATGTAAAATAGGTTTGAGTCAAACATTAGAGATTGTAATATAAATGATTTTAAAATCTTCCAACTATAGTGGCAGCGATTGTTACGTTTAGTGTGAACTAAGTGATAATACAGATGAAGAATTGCAATTTGAAAGGACACCGTCATTAGTAGTACCGTTAATAAAGAATTTATTGAATAAACTGAAGGTAAGTGTTGGAAGTCTTTTGTCTCGCGGGGCGTTGTCTGATTGTCACTCATTGCTTAACAGCAGTAGTTTACATACATTTTTTCGATAGTTGGTGATATAAAAATTGAAGTGAAAGCACAAAACCACTATATCCCTGCGCTTGTGAAAATTACTTCCTCCCTTCCCAAAGGAAGCTTCAGAGACACTATAAAGTATACATATATATGTTCTTGATCAGTGTGAAATTCTGAGCTGATTTAGCCATATCTGTCCGTTTGTGTGTCTGTATGGTGTTTGTTGTTGGCACTCTCCTGGTCGTAGAAATGAAGATATCGCCTTCAAATTTGGTGGAAGTTTTTGCACGCAGAGGCTGGTATTGAAAATGTGACATATTGATCAGAGCAGAAGCCCCCAGTAGAGCATAAACTGAACACAACTTCGTTTTTTATAACAAAAATTTTTGGATTTCTGTTCGTCACTCAGAAATTATAAAAGTTAGAGGGCGGAAATTTTCCACATTTACTTTGCGAAACACTGCTCTTTATGTGCAAAAATGGAAAAAATCGGCGATGCCCACACAAAATACAACAAGTGTAACGTTAAATTATCTTTTTTTCACTTTTTTGAGCTTTTAAGCCTATTGATCATAAGACAAACAAGGCAGAATGTTTAAAACTATTTTGTACATTCCTTAAATTATCTGCCCAAAAATGGGTTACTACGAAAATGAATACGATAGACACCGCGACCTGGTCGATGAATTTTTTTCTTAATAATACCAGCAATATGGGTATCAAATAAACGAACTTGGGCAGTGGAATGCAAAAGCATAGTGGTCGGTATACGAGATTCGTCCCACCCCGAATATAACTATCTTAGTTGTTTTTTTTTTTTTTCATCTTTTTATTTATTTATTTATTAATTTATTTTTTTTTTTTTTTGCATGCAAATGCAGCTTTGCAATATATATCTTTGTTCAAGGTATTGAATGCATTCTAAAGCTAAGTACAATTTTTTTTTTTTTTTTTTTTTACTATATTGGAAACTAACCAAATAACGCAGCACAGACAAGCATACACATGCATATGCACACCCACCCACACAACTACACACAACAGGCATAGACACGCAACCACACACACATTCATAGGTGCAGTGGGAAGTATCATTGCTGTCGATGCTGCCAATGTTGCCGAGTATGCGTATATGTCATGCTCTTTTTCTACTGTTTTTACTTCAATGACAAAATTGTAGAATTGCTTTTGCTGGCAGTATTTGTTGGTCTGTTTAATTTGCATGCAATATTTAAGAGAAACATTCCAACCCTTTTATTATCGCCCGTCTTCAACTAAAGTATTTTCAGTATATTTTGACAATCGCTTAAACGAGTTCTGCCTTCAAACGCAATATCATTGAAAAATGGTAGAAAAAAAAGTCAAAAATACGATACTCGACTAGAGCTAACCATTTCATATACTTTGCATCAGGAGTATTTTCTAAGCAATTCTTTACAAAATTAGCAGGCAAAGAGATCGTAGTTGAATAGCAGACACCCTCTGAGTGATTGGTCCTATGAAAACAACAATAATAATAATAATAATATTTTGAGTTAATCTACAACTTTGTATGTTCTACAAATTCGATGTCATATTTTACTATGATTACTTTACGATGATTACTTAAAAATGTAGAATTGTAAATAAGTACTTATTGGAGCTTTTTTATAGTTGTTTGAATAATAAATAGCTTTTCCCTTCTCATTGTTTTAGATTTACTTCACAGGTCTCCTCTTATTTCAAGGGTACTATGCAGATTTTCAAAAGCGTAAAGTAATAGTAGTAACATTTATGCGATCAGAGCGTTTCTTTTTCATGCTGGCTTTTACACATGCCCTACATCTGTACATAATTTTCATGAAGCATGAGGGCGAGAGAAGGTATGAAGGACTGGAATTCAACTCCAGCATCTTACAAAGAAAAAATATCTTCATTAATTACAAAAAAGTCATGGACGTTCAAATGATTCATTTAAAAAAATAAAAAAATAAAAAACCTTTACCTTGGGAAATGAGAAAAGAGGCGTTTACTTCTCTTCCGTTTCTTATATTGAATAACTTTGACCTAATGAATTGAGAGTGCGAATGAATGTTTAAAAATATAATAAATTTTATATAGATTCTAACGAATATTCTTTGGTTAACTTTGGTTAGATTTTTTCTATGTTTACTTATTTCTTGCATTTTTCTACTTAAAAGTGTTTAAAAGATTTGTTTGTCATTCGACTTACTGTCAGTTTAAGAGTTACTTTTTATCCATATTAGTTTATGCTTAAGTATTTTCATATTTGTTATAGCATGCATGCGGCTTTTTAAAGTATGCAAATATACTTTACTTTGAACACACAGCAACATGTACACATATACCCACTTACACGGCCATACACTCAAGGTTATATCCGGTATACTTTACTTTACCTCTTCATTTTTTTTTTTTTTTTTTTTCGTTCTATTTTCCTTAGAATTTTAACAATGTTTGCCCACTATGCTCCTGGGCTTTGTTCCGTTCTCTTTTACTTTATCAAGCACAATGCTTAACGTGACTGTCAGATATACTAAAGCAAAATTCTTTTTTATAACATAAGAATATTTAAGGTTATATTCTATCAAGCAAATTTACAACGAACGCAAAGATTTAAAAACAAGTTAAAACATTACGGGCGGCCAAGATCGACTATGAAATGCATTACACTCCTTCATTTAATACAGTTTTTCAACGTATTCTCTAACTTATTCAAAATTGAACTTTATTGCTTATTCTTATTCTGCAAGCCCTTAACCTAAACGAAAGGTACCATTTTGCAGCATAAATCATAAAGTACTCGAAATACCAGATGTTCTTACCGATATAAAAGCATTTATATAGGGGAGGGCATTCACAAAACGGTTCCATGCCATTCCAACTTTTTACCTCCACTAAGGTCAATCATTTTTGTCAAAATATATTAAAAATGGAAAAAATTTTTTTTATCATATAATGAGTTTCAAGATAAAATATAAGGCTCTTTAGGGAAAGTAGACATCAAATCGGAATCGGAATCGTTTCCACTTATTATCGACAGGTCTTATCGTTTGGGCAAAAAAAAACGATACAAAAAGTTGCGCGAAGTACCTAAGAAATTATGACCAAAACTACGGAATAGAAGCATATGTGAATGGACATCGGGTAAATGCAGTGAGGGATATGTAAATTTGAATTGTTTTAAAAAAATGGCCCTGAACCGATTCATGTAATAAAGAGCGCATTTATTTCCACTCGTATTCGTTGTGGGTGTTGTATGCACCCGTAAAGACTTAATATCCCTCCACCGAAAATGTTGTAGCGTTATAAAGACTAAGTTCTGTTTTTGTTTTTTCTTTTTTTTTTCATATGTTCATATGTTCATATGTTATGCTTATTATTTATAGTAGATTATGCGAGCACGAAACTGTCGCAATAAAAAATTAAAATTATAAAATCGATTCCTTATAAGGACACTTTGTGTATTTGTGTTACCATTCACAGCTGAGGACAACATTGAATTTGATTCCAAAGTATTTCGAGTTGCAGCACTGGTACTGAAAGTTGTTCCTTCTGCTGCGCGCAGACAGCAACTCGGCATTAACGACATCATAAACTATATATATATTCTTGATAACATTAATATTCCGATTTAATAAACTTGGAATCGTTCTTTCACCTGTTCATTCCTGCTTTCCTTAGTCGCCCTCTCGCTTGGACTTTCGTCTGTTCGCAATTCTCAAAATGGGTATAAATAACTATGACTTTACATCCGAGGCAACTTTTTTGGATGTTTTGAGCATAAAACGTGTGACAACGAAGTTTCTTCCAAAATTGCGAAATTTTCACTTGTTCGTAATTTTTTGGCCAAAGGCAAGATTATTATCATGCCTTAGCCCAAACCTGAACAGACCCATTAAACGACGGAAGGTGTTTTTTCCACGATTAACGATATTAAAACCGCATCGCTAAAAGACCTAAATATCAGACCAAAAAGGGCGTATCTGCAGTACCCCCGAGGAGGGGGACAAAATAGTTGTTGATGAATAAATAAATAATATGCGAGAAGAATAAAAAGCCACCTTTTTTTGAACACACCTTATATGCTTTTGGGTTGCGATGTGTTGGCCACAGATCCGAAATTTAAATGTTAAGTGTAATCACCCTTTACTTTACAACTCTTAGCAGATATGACTTACAAAGTATAACAGAAATAATTATTACAATGATTTTAAATGCAAAAGCGCAGAAATGGACTGACAGACTGACAATAATAGAAAAACACAAAAAAAAAAACAAAAATTATAATAATCCTTCTAGGTGTTGGATAAATTCGTTCAAAGTTAACATACCCTCTCTAAACAAACATAAATGCGTTCATTTAAAATTAGATAAAGGACACATTAAATTAATTGCAAACCCAATGCATTTCAGCGAACCATCACTTCACTGTTTTAAAGAAAGTAAATTAACTGAATTCATTTTTACTTAGTTAGCATAAATTCTTGTAAATATTTTTTCTGACGATTTAAGTTAGTTTGTTTTTTTTTTTTCACATACAATTATATTGTGAAAGTGTTGTAAGGACAAGCTATAGTATAATCTGCAGCCATCCCAATTGTAATATAAAAAATTGAAGAAACTAACCGAAGGTTATACTATATATATTTCTTGAACAATTCACAACAACATGTAAGAGCCGCATAGAAAACAGCATCGAATAACAAGGTTACAATTGTAAAATGTAGCCAAATAAAAAGGCAACAAAGAAGAAAGAAATTAATTGAGAGGAGAATAAATTTTGAATAGCTCTTATTGAATGGCTTAGTCACGCATTGTTCTTTGTAACTTTAACTGCTTTCTAAGATCTCTTGTTGTAATTGCTTGTGAAAAATTTAATATTTCAACTTGATCAATAACGTATTTAAGGAGAAGGCGAGACACGAGACAGGAGACACGAGACACGAGAAAAGCGTAAATTATTATATATCTTAAGGTGCACTCAAAGTGCTACGAACATTTAATTTATTGCAAAACAACAACATTTATTTCATGAAACAGAACAGAAAAGTTCTGTTTAATTAACCAAATATTTGATAGCATTTTTCGTAGAATGACAGAAATTTTTAATTTAAAATCCACGATTCGTAAAGAGAAAATTGATTTTGCTTTTCATTGACGTAAAAAGAATTATTAGTTAGTTGCAAGTCGGTTCTGTCCTCTGAAGGAAGTAGTCATTTTTATTTATATTTATATTTATATTTATATTTACGTAGGTAGGTGTAGTAGTTAATATTTTGTCCCTATTTTTAATAAAATTGTTGCAATTAAAGAAAAAGAAGAGAAGAAGAGAATTCTTCATTAAAATATTTTTTTTTTTTTTTTTGAGTTTGAGTTCTAAGCCGAACTTTCAATTTATTCATAATTCTTTAATTCACATAACATGTCGAGCAAACAAATGCGTAGATGGTCACTATTAACAAATTTTTGAATGGTAGCAACTTTTAATGATATTCCGACTGTTAGCTTGCAAAGTGTGTAGTGGCTTTTGGGTGACACTAATTTTTTAAAATTTTCAAAACCAAGGAAAAACTTAAATTTCTTGGTTTTGATTAAACGTTTCTTCCTCACGAGGAGAGAGACCGTTCACAATTGGTATTGGCTTGGAGGATGTTATGGCGGATCTTGTTTGTTGGAAAAATAAATTTGTGATTTATTTACTAATTTTCAACAAAGTGGTATTGATGATCGTAATGCTGGACACTTTATTCCCCCGAATTCGCCACTTAATAAAAGTGCCAAAAATTGTTTTGTAACAGCAAAAGGTTGCCTAGATAGCTGATAGTGATAATGATATCAAACAGGCAGTGTTCGAAATGGATGTTGGTCGTTTGCTCCCTTTCGACTAAAAACACAGTAATCTGTTGATGATATTTAGGCGAAATAAAATTCTTTCATGTGATATATGATAAAAGGTATAACATGGATTTACCACAGCACTCCAAAGTCAAATCGGCAGTCAGTCGAGTGGATAGGAACCGACGAAACTCATTCAAAGCGACAAAAGTTTTGTCACTAAAATAGCTATAACCAATAAGTTAATGGTCGGATTACCATGAAATATGGATAGATTTCGTTTTAGACTTGATAATAAATTAAAAAATATATACACCCTTCAATACGATCTTATTTTCCAAGGTTCTGGACTCACCGATTACTATGCCAATCGATTAAGAAATCCATCTTCTGAGTCGGCTTAAGCATGTCTGTTCGTCGATTTTCTGTTCAACGATGAAGGACGAGCCCACTTCAAATTGCATTGAATAGGTGTTTTTTGTTACGATCAGAATCCATATAGCGTCATATTCGAGCAAAAATTATTATATGAAAACTGTTTGCCAGTTTAACGTCGTGACGTCTGAAATTTGACTCATATATTGGACTATTAGCCGTCTTTGGCTAACATAGCACATTTCAAAAAACTGTTCAAAATAGTTTTGCAAAGAAGAAGAGTTTAAATGTCTTTAGCTCATGCGAAAGATACTTTCATATCGACCCACGAGAGGTTCACAAAAATAACTTGCATTTTTCGTTCGCAACAACGTAAAAGAGCGCTCTTAGGGAATTCACAGGGCCCCGTGAAGCGCCTTAAGCGCTTGCTACTTAATTCGAATTCATCTTCGCATCCTCTCTAATTTTTAGTATTTTGGTTTGGTAACTGATACAAAATACTTATTTGACACATAATTTTATTCTATGGCAAGTTCAGACTACATAGTTCTGTTTTTGAAAAACTCTTTCCATACATTAGTCCTAATAAAAAGTAAAAAAAAAAAAATAATTAAATAAAATTTTATTAACAAAGTGTTCAGTTGCAACATTTCTTCCTTCCTTAACCTTCCTTTATGTTAAAAAGTTTACGTTCGCCAAAGTGGGATTAGAATCGATGACACAAACACATGTAATTGTTCGCTGTAAGTGAAAACTGACAGTTAAACGACTTGCACTAAATCATGTCTCGAGATAAAGCTTGATGCACACGTCTGATTATATCTATTAATGGAAAATTAAAATAAACGAAACCAATTCGGTAACTGAACTATGTTCCTTCAGTAAATAAAAATTTCTTATTTCAAATATGTACCTAATCAATATCAATCAACCTTCCATTCGAAACCATCCGAAAAAACTGGATTAGAATGTGAGTCTTCAAGAAGAGTCTGAAAACTATTCCGTTGACAATTTGATGAAACAAAACTATAGACTGTCGAGTTATTCTCACCTTAGAAGTTTGCTTTAAGTTTTACTTTTTACTTTCTTTATGTATTTTTATACCCTGCACTACCTGTGGCGCGAACATTCGCAATACCCAAAAGCATTTGACTTAAATCCACCTTTTATTATATCGAAACTGATTCCATATTGAAAATGGTTGCGATCGAACTACTTCTTCCGCCACTCGCGATATGAACAAATCAAAATAGTTTGTATAATTTTTAGAATTTCGCGACAAAAATCGCTCAATAAATTGGTGGGAACTCCTCGCCATATCGTAATATCGGACTATTTGTTAAACCTTACCATATATAGAGGCTCCCAAGAAAGTAAGTCCTTCTATGCCGACAAAATCTTTTGGTTTGTTATCGTGGAACCAAGTTGAAAATGTGAAAATCTTTGACAAGTAAATTAATTTTGGTAAATTTTATAACACGTTAACGTTTGAGTATCAGAGTAAGCCAAAAATCATCTACTCTTTGCATCTAATTAATCCAAACTCGTATAAGCTGCAAAGTATCAGATTAACTATAAGGTGCTTGCAAAAATTTTGATCGGCGAGTTGTTCCAGGTAAAAATGAAAAAGAAATGGAAAATACCCGGGCATGTATGCAACGGTTAAATTCGATGGTTTTGACCTTGCTCTACATAAAATAAAAGGTTTCCATAAAATATTATTGAAGCAATCAGTGCTCAAAATTCTTCTTCTTTCAAATTCAGTACTTTTGTTGTTGAGTTGAAGAAATCTGCTGCCGAAGTCCACCAAACACGTTCACAGGCTTATGGCGACGCTGCTGATCCATCATATCCCAGTTAAAAGTGGCGACACTTATTGACTGAAAATGCCATTTTTTAGCTACTCGTTGCAAGAATTGTCCACGATACACGGTTCCAGCTCGAAAGCGATGTTCTGTCACAGCCAGCGTACTCAACAGACATGGCGCCTCCAGATCGATACAGTTTGGTGCATGGCTTAGCTGGAACGCGTGTCCACAAATTTGACGAAATGCCGAAAATGGGTCGGTGGGTGGATTGCTGCCAAACCAATATCAGTTTTTTCGACACGATATCGCCATGTTGGCGAAAAGAGCGTAAAATGTTGTAGAAAATGACGAGAACTATTTTGCTCAATAATATATTGCAGCAATTCTTCAGAATAAATGGCTTTTCCAAGTGAAAAAGTGATCAAAATTTTTGCAAACACTTAATAAATAATTTTTTATTACTAACAAATATCGATTTGAATTATCACGATTATCCTAAGGTCACATCTGACTGAGTTAGTTGACTTTTCATTCCTTATCCATTTGCTTATTTATTTGTTTAGTTTTTTCTTTTCAATTAAAAAAATACATTGAAAAAAATTTTTTATGTTTTGTAAAATTTTAGTTTCCACAGGTTTTACAAGCTCAATAAATAACACATTTGGTGGTATGAAGTTAAAAATATCCTATGAATGTTATGTGAAATAGCGAGACGTGCAAAAATGTGATGTTTATTTAAATAAATTTTTCATTTATTGCTACTTTATCTTTATTCCTGGAACTAAAGCGAAATATTCCAAGCTGAAGGTAGGGTTAACAATTGAATTTGGCGAAAATATATATATCGCACATATACAAGCAAACGTTGATTTTTGTTAGCTGCTAAATAAAATATAATAGTTTTGCATAATTTTATTGTGTTCTTGTTCCAAGGGTATTATGAATATATATGCATATGTAAATCTCTTTCTCTCTCTTTCTCTCTCTCTTTCTCTCTCTCTCTCTCTCTCTTTCACTCTCTCCTCGTCACTTTTCTCTATTTTATAATTTTCTGCATTTTATGACGATAATAAAAATTACATTCACATTCGAGTCATTCTCCCAACTATTAAGCAAAGAAAATATGATTATTTTCACTTTGAAAGTTCGACATGTTTGAAATAATGCTCAATTATTCCTGGTTTATTGTACAAAAATTTTAAATAAAACCCCTTTATTCATTTCTATATCTCTCCCCCGTTTTCATTACGCTTTTCATTAGGTGTAGCAATAAGTTCTGCCCAATTTTTGATAGAATTCAATTTTATTTGAAACATACTTGTTGCAGAAGCTCATTTATTGCCATATTGGCGTCTTGGCGGATAGTTTAGATAGCGGTAGAGAGATTGCGGTTTCAAGGCGAAATAGTTACCGATTCATTTTAGGACATTTTCAACATTTGTGAAGTGCTGATGTGCCAAATATGGCTGCATCATACTGAACAAGTGGTTGTCCGAAGAAACCAAGTCTGGGGAATAATTTACAATCGGAAACAATTCCCTGCTCAAGTCGAAGATCACTTTCTGAGTTGCTTTTTCTGCAGACGGACGGACGTTATTCTACGGCCAAATTAGCTGTCGACTTCCTTTCCCTTACGTGTGCTAATTAATTTCGCTCAGATATAACAGTTCCCCCGGCATCGCTCAAATATAGTAGTTCGGCCGGGCTTTAAAATTTCGTACGATTCGTATACGATTCCTTTGTAATTCCGCCAAACGGATCTTTAGGTATCGGCTGAAATTTTTTACACGAAATTACGCACATCACTTTCTAACTGTTTCATAGCTTACTGTATTTTCACCCCAAGCCAACTCAATAACTGCTGCAGCTTGAGCTACTACTTTTTCCAATTTAAAGCAGAACAATGTGCATTGTAGTAAATGCTGCTTGTTGACATGCAGTCTTTGTTTTTTTTTTTTTTTTTTTTAATTAAATGACAAACCATAATCTCCTTCAACAGTTTTCATAATGATTTGATTATTTGATAGAAATTCTTCTCCCTGGAGCATGCTTTTGACATTTGCGAACAAATAGTAGTTGCTGACGGTCTGATTTAAAGGCCACAATGCGTGTGTGTAGCAGTAATCCAAACTTTAATTTATGCAATTTTTTGATTGTGTCCCATGATTCGATCCATTTTTTCCACGCTAAATAAAACGCGGCAGCCATTTAAAAATTACGTTTCAAATACTGAAAATGCGCTCAATACGTTATCTTTTGCAAGCTCACCTTTCGACCATCATCGAGAATGATTTTCAGGGCTTTTTTAATGTTTTTTAAAGTTATGCACACGTCGCAGATTGACGTCGTCGTCTACGTTCCGCATAAAAACTCCCATCGCCAAGTTGTTGTTTTCGACAGGGACATGTTCTTATAACACTTTCGAAATTGCCAAAGTCACTGCAACTCGTAAGCAAATGATCTAAATGACGTGAAATTCCGCCAAGCGTAGTCCGAGAGTCGGGATTTTCTACAACGCATGGAATTTTTTTCACCGGAGAAGACGTCCAATTGCCAGTTCCGTTATTTGTCGACCGATATATTGATTCGAATAGGTTTGCTCTTAAGAACTGACATGCGCGAAGAGAGTACACGAGCAGAGTTTTTAATTTGTACTAGAACCGATGAGCTGAAGGAATGGTGATCACTATATCGTGCGATAACGAATGTTGTTTTTTAATCACTTTTAACCATTTTGCCAATGTTATCGTACTATATTTTATGATTATCCTAAATGAAGGAGATTTCGATTTGCGTCCGCACATGTGTGTAGGCGTGTCTTTTATTCGTTGATAGTGAATTAAATGATATATAAATGATTTTTTTCTCCTCTCAACACATTTTTGGATACAAAGATATTAAGATGTCGGTCCAAGCCGATCAGAGTTTGTTGTTTTTTTTTTTTCAGAATTTCGTTTATCTAACGTTTATTATATTCGTAATAGCGATGTTGTTGCTTACAGCTAACATTGAATTCTTTATCGTATTACAAATGCAGTTTGTGGTCCGTAATGCTTGCTTGTTGTTTTGTTACTTTTGCATTGTTTTTATATACATTATAGATTATCATCAATATCAAGAACAACAACGTCGGTATGTAATGGACGCTATTATTATCATTACTAGTAAAATATAATAATTGTTGTATAACTTCCTTCTTCACTGACCTTGGCCTTGTAGGCCTTTAGTTTTACAAATGATTTTCTTTTCTTCTTTATAAATGTAGTGTAGATGTTTTTTTTTTTTTTTTAATTTTCCTTCCCTTTCCACAACCATAAATCATAACTTTATCGAAAAATATAAGGAAGTGTAAAATGAACTATGACGTAACTTTCCCTACAATTTATTAACGAAAAGTATTCGAAGCTTGAGTTGAAAGTTAAATTTCATTTATGCATAAAGCACTGGTGAAAATTTAAAACAATTGTTGAGTTCACCGATTAACGTTGTAATAATAACAATAAATGGTTTCTCTATATGTGAATAAATTTAAACGTTGAAAACGAAAGTTGGTGAAAAAAACATGACAGGAACATCGATTTAGTGACCTAAAGAACGTACAATACGTAGATGGGATATTTTTATCGGTGATCTTATGCGAATCCGTATTCGATTCCATTCAATTTGTTATAGATATGCAGTCGTTCGGGATGACTCTTCCAGGACTTGCAAAGTCTACAAAAATTTTTGTTCTATAAAAAAAGCCAAACACAGCATACAAAATAGTCAGTAGTATAAATAAAAAAGCAAATGTCAAAAGGGAAAAAATTACGCCTGTACTTGGTGTTAACGAAGAATTTGTAAATTAAAAATATGAGTTTTAAAATTAAAAGAAATAGTAAAAAATAAATTTATTGAAACAATTTGATTTAAGAGTCCAGGCACAGCTACGGCTACGGCTACGGCTACGGTGGATAAAAAAAAAGTAAGAACATTACAGCCGGGCAAAGTCGACTGTCAAATACTCTACACCTTTTCGTTCAGTACAATTATTCACTCGCACAACGCATTATTTTCATGCAAAGGGATGCTCTTCATCAAAGCCCACATATTGGAGGATACCCAAAACATGTACATGGCGTGATCCAAATTTTGCAAACCTAATTGAATTCCCAAAAAGTTTATTTTTTTTATTTTTTTAATAGAAAACTTGCTTTTCAGGATAAGCCCTATAGAGTCTACAAAATCGGTCTATATCATCAAAATTCCCGAGCGTTAATTTCTTTTACTAAATTCCTAGTAAAGACTAAATTTTATCCTAAAATATTAAAAATGAAGCTTTTTTCTGAAGGCCTACCGTTCATGGAAAATCTTATATGGAGGGGAATCCAAGAAAGAGATCGATGTGGTCCAAATTTGGTCCAAATAATTTTTATGTCAAATTGCTATCATGAAGAAGTTTTCATGAAAAAACATTAACAATACTTAGACAATAATAGACTTACGTCAAGTTAGTTCCGTGAACCAATTTTCCGCATGAAATATGAAAAAATATATATCATATATATATCAATAAAGATTCAGTTTTCGTAGAGATTCAAAAAATTGCAAGGATATATAAGTTTATGCGGCTGTACACAACACCCGGAAGGACTGACGGCAGATTTACCATTTATTATGCTGATCGATTTCGAATGTGGTTCTGATTCTCTGTCTCTCTCTCCATCTATCTGGGCTTGTTTTCTTCTATTCAACCTACAAGCTACAATTTTAGAGACATTTTGATTAAATTTGTTACACTGGCATGTTTTCCAAGGTCCAAGGACAAGTACTTTTGAAAATTGTTCGAATCGGATCCCTTTTTCAACCACTTTCTATTCACAATGCCTTATTTTGAAAAGCCATTATACGAATTACTCTAGTGTGGTGTAGGGGATTTTACTTATTTAATTTTTATTTTACAACTTAAGAAATTAAATATTGGTTGAAAATGAAGCCAAGCTAAAAATGATACCTTTGCATAAGTGCTAAAACGTTTCACTTAAACTCTTTACTCGAGCTCTATGCGGAATTTGACAAAAAAACCACTTAAAGAATTATCGAATTATTCACCTTGAAGTTTTGCATCTTATCAAGGACCGACGTAGGCAACTCTGGGTCGTTTTCAATTTAACGATCATAAGGTTTAGGTATGAAGTGTTAAGCTGTTTCCATCGAAAAATATTGAATTCCGTATATCGCGAGATAATTTAGTAGATATTTTCTCTCTCTCTCTCTAACCATATGTTTAAAAAGAGACACATAATGGACTAATTATTTATTGTTTATATTTTGTATTGTAAATGTATTTGCATTTGCCCACTTTTCCTAATAATATTTAATTTTCTTTACTCAACTGATTCAAAGATATGGCGGCAGTCGAAGCTTTTATGTGTACGTTGTTGCTGTTACTTTGAGTTGTTTTCGAGAACATAATTTTTGTTGCTTGCGTATCATATGTCCGCTTCAACTCATTTTTATCGTTTATGTCAATTTTCCAATATTTATGTCGTATGCTGGTGCTCCACTCCGTATGGTTATTCACTTGCTTAACTAACAAACTGTATGACTGTAACTCAGTAGCCAAAGTAAAATATACGTAGAATTACTTAAATACTTACAGGTAAAGGACAATTCAACTTTATTGTTATTATTATTGTGGCTTTAGTGCAGCGTAACACACTACCTCTTCCTGACTTGCTGCTCTTGTTTACGTTGGCCTTTTAATTGTTATGGAATATGTGCTTTCATGTCGTCATATCGCTTATACATAGTTGTTGGTGCTATTATTGTTGTTGTCTGTTTTGCCTATGTTCTCACGTGTGCAAAATATTTTTAAATATTTTCTTCTGAAATATTTACACATTTGCTATGCAAAGTAGAGATTTAACCATATTTTGCTTGCTAAGCTTTAACCACACAACGCTGGTCTGTCAACGTAGTATATGCGAATTTATTCATATGCGAACACCACGTTTTTCATGTTCAGCTGAGTTGAAGAGACTAGCTCGTATACGGCGTTCGACTGCGTGGCCACTTCACAAAAGGGGGCGACCTCTTTCTTATGTATGAAGATATCTGAGTTTGGGAGAATATAGGAGCTGGTTACATATAACTATTTATTACGAAATTTCGCTCGAATGGCGATAAGTTCAACGGCGGGACTAGTGGGAAATTCAAGGTGATTAGGACGGGACTGTTGCAGATATGGCAATTAAAACACCACCACCATTGCGATGCAATCGATCATTTCTGAAAGCTTGAAACGAATTATGGAAAAGATCCGACGCATGTAGATCAGGTTTTAATCAAATTTCATTGAAGGCCAAACAGGAAAACTCCGTGCTCACTAAATTTGCGAAAGTAGAACGAATTTTTGAATTTAAGCTCCTGACATTTTGATAAATGAGAGATAATGTGCCTGAAGAAACATTTAGTTTTTTGAGGGAGAAACGGCTACTCCATTAGTATCGATCACGAGAGATAAATTCCTTAATTAAGGATCCAACTGGCCACAATATATCCATGTTTTCAGTCGGAACTAGCATTTTAAAAGACGAGATTGCTCTAGATTGAGAAGGAGCCAATTTAAAAATGGTAACATGCTTTAAATTGACTAATGGAACTTTCACCGCCAGACGACATTTTATGTTATCCACAGATTTATCAGGTGCCTGTCCTGACACAAATATTGCCTTTCTGGGAGGGACTGCCGGCAAGCAAATGTCATCTCTAGTAGGAACAGTAGGGTTCACGGCTGGGAAATTTTGAGTTAGGGAGAATATAGAAAGGGTAACCACTTGCTTGCACGAACAACTTTTGTTTCGTGCCCAGTTTGGTTACCAACGTTCACACGGACGATTTATTATTCTTTTTATTAGCTTTAGGCGATGACGGCTGAGTGGAGTGAGTGACGCCACTGGAAAGAGGTACCCTTGCCACTTTAACATAGCTCAAACCAGAAGGACTTCCCGGCTTATTTGTAACTCCTCTGTTCCCGACCGACTCAACGATAGCAGAAACGCTAACGTTCTTTGTAAACATTGAGGATGCGCTAACTTGTACCAACGCATCAGACTTAGGAGAACTCAGAGGTGACGTACCACACGCTACGCTACAAGTTGTAACTGTGCTAGGCGGGGGAGAAGATCAGTGCTCAATATAACGACACTCATCAAACCTAGTCTTAAGTATTTCCAACTTCTCCCACAAGGAGCCGAGATTTTTGCTCAAATCTAAGAAACAATTTCTCATCTCCGTGAAGAGTTCGTAGAAATCGATGTCCCGCTTCCTACAGTGAGGACATGACCATCGTAAGCCTTTGGAGGGGTCCAGAACTGAATCAGTAGCACGGCGGATAATATCAGCACACTTTGCATGGCAAAGACGATCACAAAGCCAACACGAAATAAATCGTTCAGATTCCGGGCCTATTTTCGCAAGACATGCGAAACGCGACACAAGTAGATTATGAAGAAAAAAAAGAACAAAATACAAAAAGATTCACAACACAAAAATTCTCAACAAATTAAACCAAACTTCTCCGTTACGTTGACACTGTACCAAGAGAGCGAAAGCACAACAAACTGCAAACACCAAAATAAGAGAAAAAAGACAGACTTTTACAAGAGGTCCAAATTTTCATTGCAAAAATCAAATGAATTACACGTAAAGACCAATAACTTCCTTTACTTTAACTCACTCACTTTGTTCTTTAAGATTTTCGTGACTTGAGAACACAATAAAGTTAAATAGCCAAGCGATTCATAGAGAAATTAATTTATTTCTTGGAGAAAATCAAAGACGAAGACACCACGCGCGCATAGTTGCTAAGCTTGCTTCACTATATATAGTGAATAGCTTTCGCTCGGAAAATTAAGAAAGTCGTGTTTTTATTAACACCAGTGCTAGTTTGTCTGTTTTAACGAAAAGCAGGCAATCTTTGCGATGAAATCTTGGAAACTGCTTTCGATAAACTTTTCAACATTTTTGTCGCTCGTGGCGTTCTTCCCTTTCGCGAGTTTGCTAAGGCAATGAAACTTTTCAATTGCTTGCCTCCAATTTAAAATAATTATCGGCGAGAGCTTATTCTTAATTTCTTAACGAATTGTCATAAGTCGAACAGGTGGACAGACGGACAGACATACGCGCCAAACTCAGATTAAAATGTGTATAGTTGACTTTATATGATCTGTGAAACTATCAATCGATTGAATAAATTGAAATTTAGTTTTCTTTAAAAATGCCTCATGAAATGAACCAACGCATCAACTAAGTGCAAAAGAAAAACACCACAAAAATCTTAAATGAATTAAATAACTTTTATTACTTACTTTGTTATTTGTGCATATAATTAATAAACTAAAGAGTTTGGTCTTGAATAGCCTGGCAAACCGATTTACGTCAGTTATATCTGCTCTGCTTTCATAATTTATAGCCTCCCCGTTCACCTTTCCGATTATGCAAATTAGTTAGTTAGTGCGTAGACGCATTCTTACTAATATGTACATTGAAATGAAAAAAAAAGAAGAAGAAGAAAAAAACACGTTTTAAACGAATTCTTACCACTCTTACCCATCCATATAAAGGCATTACCATGTACGTAGGCATAACCGTTCGTTTCTTCATTAATTCAAGTTCAAGTAAAACAGCAAGCAATAAAACATTATCGAAAGGAAGGAAACCTCCTTAGCGGCAACACAAAATTCATGTTCATTCTGAATTAGATGCGCATACACAATCATTAAGGAGGAATGAAATTTCCTAACGGTTTCCAAATATTCCATGAGAAAGAAGCCTTAATTATATATAAAAGCTTTTCTGTGTGCTTCCAATAGATTTCCCCTGATTTCTTTCACTTTCTCTTTCCTTCCGTTGGGTCATCTTTCTCATTTCTTCTCTTTCTTTCTTTCTTTATCTTTTTTTTTTTTTTTTTTTTTTTTTTTTCTTTTTCGTTCTCCCACTCTCCATAAAAAGCTTTTTAGTGGTGTAGTTAAGTTTTTCATTTTGTTTACATTTTTTGTTTCATTCGCCATTTGTTGTGTACATTTGCGTACCGGATAAAAAGCCAGTTATGTAATCATGGCTTCACATAAATCCTTTGGGGCTTGTTAAGATCAGAGCACTATATAAATTTTGTTTTTAATTTCCTGACTGCTGTTAACCTGCTTAACATTTTCAAGTACTTGCGAATTTATTGTATATTCATGCGTACAACAAAGGACTGCTGTAATGTTTCTATTTCTGTTTGGATCCAAAATTTATTTATTTTCCACGCTTATGACAACTAAGGTTAAGTTGAAGGATTATTTAAGGACTCTTGGTGATTGTTGTTGGCTAGCAGTTTTCTTTGTGCTTTTTTGTTACACATATTTCCTTCACACCGTTCAGCCCTCTTGCCGTTTATATTGGCAACTCGTTTAGGTTGCCCGAGCACATATGACGTTCCAGTTTTTTTTTCTTTTTTTTTTTTAAACTTCATATAATTGAGCATAGTTACCAGTAAAATAACGATTCCTTATTTTTATAAAAATTACTTTTTGAATTTATCCGACACTCACTCTATGCGCTAATTAATAGTAAAAATTGACTATCACCTGCAAAAATTGCTCTTGACCGGCTTTGTGATGAAAAAAAAAAAAAAACAAGCTCAAGCCAATGATAAAAATATTTGATATTTTTCGCATCTTTGCGAGAGAATATAAATTTCGGGTCGGAACGACAATTATTCTTTTAATGCTCTCGACATAAGCTTTCCTTTTTTGTAACTCATCATAAGAATCGAAGCACTCGCTGCTCGGGCAGACAGTGAATCGTCAATTCAAAACCATTATTAACGAGAAGGAGCAGTGAATGGCGAGTAAAGTAAGCACGGTAGCACGTTCCAGTCACGTTGGTGCCGGTTACGTCTTCTAGACACGCTTTGGAATCTGAAGCCGAAAGAAAATAATATCTTTGCAAAAGGGGGAGTATTAAAAAAAAGTATATACTCTTCCTATTACGAATCTTTAAAGTCTATATGATTATGTAACCGGCATTAACATACATACACATATAAGCAAATAGATGAAATTAAGCATAAAGAGAGAATGAAAGCAATTGTAGAATTGAGCTTAAAGCGAATTTTGAATGTCACCTTAACTAAATTTTCGGAAGGAAAAAATTTGTTCCCTTTCAGCTTTCGTAGGCCGCAGAAATTCGAAAAAAAACTTTGAAAATGTTTTTGCCTTTTTTCTGTTATCACATTTATGAATAGGTAGGTGATCAAGTAAACCCATCTGCCCAATTCATGCCAGTATATTGCTTAGGTGAAATACGAAAGAGTTCTTCTCTTCAATTCTTTTGCCTAAAATTGTTCATGTAAAGCAAGCGCTCTCATTACCATAAGAGAACAGAAACTTGAAAGAGTGTTTTGGAAAGGTTGTTATCATTATCATTAACGGAATGGTTCCCGATAAAATCAGATAACTTAGATGTATATATTTGAAGGCTTAGATGTAGGGAAGAAGTGAGAGGTAAAACGGGAGAGAAGAGAGAGAGAAAGAGAGAGCAACGCAGATATATCTGAGGACAATTGTTGTTAGATATGAAACCTTCGACTGAAATGAAATTTTTGAATATATATATAAATATATATATATATATATATATATATATATATATAGATATATATGCGCGTGTTTAAAAGTGTATATGTGTATGTGTAGTATTCTTATGTTCTTGAAAATGAACTTGAGTTTGTTTTTTTATCATGAAATGGTATTTTTCTGGTTAAGCAATGTTTTGCCCGACATTTACTTGAACTTGGATTGATAGCGCACGTACGAAACATTTATAAGCGTTTGGCTACAACATACTGTGTACATGCGTGTGTATCTTTAAATAAAAGTTCGGTTAAGAAAATTTGTTTTTGTTCATTAATAATGTTATGTTAGTAAACACACATTTCTGCAGCGTAAGTCTTAATTTTTTATTGTACATACGATATGAGAAATAGTCGAAAAAGTAATGCAAACCCAACCATTTTTAATAGCATTTGTCCTTGGACCAAAATATACAAAATTCTATCAAAATATCTTAACCAGTAGGTGGAGCGCAAAAAACATATGGAGAGATATCAGGCGGACAAGTGAACAGACTGACAGACGAGCTTATGGTTCTGAATCGATTGTTATAACAAAGAACGGATCTAATTCAAATCTCTGGTTGTTGTTCCCGCCTGCACCACAAGTTATGTAACGCATAATAAGCCTTTGTGTGGCAAAAATGTCCAAACCCTGATGAAATTGGCTTCATAAGGCTTCATATGATTTAAAACTGAATTGAATCAAATTTGGATTTAGTAGGTGAATTTTGTGGACAGCCTCGTATATAAGGATCCTCATGAGTATAAATCCTTTCATGCCAAAAACGTCTTATTCTTAATATATTACGATTCAAATTTGTCTATAATTGTGGACCAAATTACATCACATAGGTCTATTTTTTGGCTCTAATTTCATAGCTTGGTTATGCACCTAAGTAAGTCCTTTGTTCAATATTTAATGATGGAAGTTGATCCACAGTAGCAGTTTAGCTTAAAAGTTAATAGTAGAGCATGTGGATCCGATAGATCTATTTTTTCGATCTTGTTATGCATAGGCAATGAAAGCCCATACATGGCGACAGAGTTTAATTTGTAGTTTTTTCTGCTGAAAACAGTTGAAAAATGATAAAATCTTTGACAAGATATAAGCAACATGAGTGCTTTTATGAATATTATGTCTTCGCATGAAAATAATGTATTTAGCGAAATATTGTAGAATGTAATGTCCAATGGTCGATCTTGCCCGACAACTCTTATTTTTACGACGCAATTATTTATATATTCAATATATGATCCATTGTTAGTAACTTTTAGTTAAACGCGAAAATGGACCAACACTCGAGCTATAAAAAGTGAAATTATTTTCGTTAAAATGTTTATAAAATTTTTTATCACTGCAAGCACTTAATTAAGAAACGCATCGAGACACAAGAAATGAAATAATAATAATAAAATAAGCTCAAGTACTCGTACCTTGAAAACTGCAACTTTCCAATTATGAAAATTGATATTTGCATTAATGTTTGTTGCAAACAAACAAAGGAATTATAAAACCGAATCAGGCACGAGGTCACGGTCATGTAAAGGTAAATATAAAAATCAAATGCATTAAACACGTGGAAGCGAATGTGAACGAATCGCCTTAAATCGCTTTTCGAATGAACGTCGCCTGCATTGCATACTTAACTGAATTACGCTGTAAACTTCTGCACTCATATCTTAATTGCGCTAACTTGTATTTATCCCGATTATCTGGTATAATTTATTTCCGAGTTTCCGAGTTAATCCCTCAATAAATCGTTTTAAGTGTGCAGAGCTTCTACAGTCACGTGTTCAAATGGAGCAGTGGTGATTTTTATAGAAGCAGAAGCTTTCCAGATTCTTTTCACGTTTGGATGACATTCATTTCTCACTCTCAAAAGCAAAAGCATACCATCTACAGAGACGCGACTAAACTGACGTTTCACTTAATTTTTAGGAAGCCCTATCTAAATATTCGCAGATTCGACTGATAATGTTTAGTAGTGTTAGTGTTAATGTTAGTTTCTTAAGAACATAAGTCCAAAAAGTATTTATTCTGCCGAATATCTGAAATTAACTAACACTGCATCTAATTAAGGCTCACATAGCTTGAATGAATCGATCATTGAGACCTTGATTATCGATACATTAAAATTAAGAAATATTGACGCACCTAACGTTTTACGTAACTCGAACAATTTTCGATAAAAGTAGGTAGAAGCTCTGTGTTCGGTTGCAGATATTTACAAAAAGTTATTTTAATTTTTAAACAAATGCGGATGATGTAGTCTTTAATTTCGTCTACCAGATTGTCAAAATCCTATTGAGCTTAGAAAAATCGCGCTGAAACTACGCCCGATACGTTTACGTTATTTGGCTTAAATGAGAAACTCTTCAAACTCGTGGGCCACTTTAGTTAATAGGAATAAATGAAGTTATCATCTCATTACGTAATCATTATGAATTCAGAATTCTATAATTAATAAGCGAGAGAGAGAGAGAGAGTTGTATCTGGCAGAAGACGTTGAAATGCTTAATGAACTCTCCAGATGTTTAACAGACATTTAATTTCTAACGGGTGATCAAATAAAAGTTGGCTGAACATTTTTAATTTAAAAAGACAGCAAAATGGCGTGAGAGATCGAGACTTTCTTTTTTTTTCGGGGGGGGGGGGGGGGGGGTTCAAATACTGGCTCATGACATTATTAATTAAAAATTATTTCATGTGAATAAATGCTTGCTCAAAGAATCTCCACTATATGTGTAACACGATGATGGTCAGAAAGATGTACGAACGGAGAAAAGAAATGTCCGATTGTCCGCAGCCTAGCCGATGTATGCTCAATCGGTAAGTGTTATGTCTTCACCGACATGTGCCCTCAATATAGCTCAAATATAGCTCAATAGCACACAATGCACGTTTTGGACCTGCTAACACCGATCTGGTAAGCAGCACTTTTATTTACTACGCGGCTTTGCGGTAATCCACAATTTTTGTAAAAATACCTATCGAACCAATTCTTAACCGTTGTTTTTCCACATAACTCTCTGCATTAACTCTGCAGCGAGCCGAAATGGCTATGATATCTAAATATGAAATTATGAATTTGTTCCAAATTGGAATAGTCATCCTCCGCATCAAGCTTTACATGGATACGAATTCTAATTCGAATCGAAATAATATTTTCAAATACTATATCATATATATGATTCTAAGTGTATGTGGAGATCATCTGTAAAAATTCGTTTGAAAAACTTTTGAATAACATGCACATATGTGTGAAGGGTAAAAAAAGTATTCTGTGCAAACCGAAAATCTTCGTGGTCGTGTTAATGTTGTTATTGTATTATTTCGTTTAATATTTATTTTGTTTTACTTTCTTTGTTTGATTTCATGGGGGTTTTAAAGAACATTATATAAAATGCTTCAGTAGTCCTTTAGTCTAATAAAAGCTTTATAAGCTTCGCAATGTTATTTAGATGGTTACAGCGGCAAACACAAATCTCAGTCATTAGTTTTTGCCATGCCGTGATATGATGTTTTCTCTTTCTATCTTTCTCTTTCTCTCTCTCTCTCTCTATATATATATATATATAACTATTTATCTATCTATCTATCTATCTAACTATCTATCTCTTTCTGTCTATTGGTTTCTCTCCCTTACTGCACATTTATTCTTTTGTCTTTGCTAATACAAAATAATTCCGCTACATTGATTTTTATTGGAACATTAACATCATGCGATTTTCTACAATTTACACGTGTCAGAATGTTGATTATGTTTCGTTTGCAATTCCTAGCTGAGTAGTTGTAGAGCGAGATTTATCTACAATCCCCTACTCCCTACTCCCTGCTCTGTTCTCTTTCAAAACATTATAATGCATCATTACGTTTACACTGCGAAAACGTGAAATACATTTATTTAATATGTTTTTACTTCCTTCTACAACAAGACTTTTTGCAAACAATTACTGCATTTGCTTTTAAAGCACGAACGTTTTTATTTTCTTTCTGAACCCATTAATAGAAGATATACACTGGTCATGTTGTTTGCCTTGTATAAAATCCAGATATCACAAATCACAATTTCATTAATCTCCTCATCTTAGCACAGTGAGTCTTCGAAGCTCCGTTGAGCTGGGAACTTCAACTTTTTTTTCCTTTCATTTAAATCAACAATTAATAACAAACAATGAAAATATTGTAAAGAGTTACTTCTGATATTAAATTTGAATCCATTGCACAAAATATGTTTTATTATACTACGATGTGCCTAACAATTTCACAGTCCGCGAAAAGAATTACGTATATTGGGACAACAAGAATTCATTCGAGGAACAAATCGATGACAGAGTTGCCGCGAGGAACTGTTTATACTATTTCAGAACACACAACCACACCATCACATTTGATAATTTCTTTCTAAGCTATGAACAGAACTAAAATTTATGCAGAATTTGCATAAAGAAATCAATTTTTTCTTATCTTTGAAAGGCTTTTTTATATAATTCGAAATATGAATATATATATATATATATATATATATATAATATATATATAAATAATCGTATATACATAATAAACCAAACGACAAACAAAAATTGCAACATTTTAAAATGATTCCTTTAGTTCTTATAAGTAATAGTATGAGAGTAGTATGATTCGTTATAAAAAAAAGAAAAACTGATTAAGATTAAGGGTTAAGGGAAGCGTATTCGTAATTGAGGCAAGTTTCGAGCATGTCTAATCATCCGTTGGGTACTATCCATTGCCAAGATTAAGAAAATAGCGATATAAAGCTGAAATTTGTTATATATATTAGGGATCAGAATGGCATATAACTCTCCTTATTCGTGCATGTAGTTTCTAGTATTTCTTTTCATACACCACATCACGTGCGATGAGTGTAAATTACGTTTGAACTAACAAAGGCTTCAGATAGATTCACTTTCTGTCTCATTATTCGTTTTATAAATCATTATTTCAAATGATTTAGGCGTGGCTGTCCGCCTAATATGTATCTGTGTTCAATTTGTCAGTTTCCCTATACGAGATATTTTGAAGAAATTGATTTCGCTGAAAGCACAAACCCTAGTGGGCTATTTATGCGATCATTCCTCATATATTAGTTGCTTGCATTAATTTTTCTCAGCGACTTCTACAGGTAAAAGTGATAAAGAAATGGGAAATACCAGTGTAGATAACGATTAAATTCGATGATTTTCACTTTTCTCTATCAAAATAACAGTTTTCCATTTAATATTATTGAGCTAATCAGTGTATGCCTACGCTAATCATGCAGTGCTCAAAATTGCATTTTCGACCTCGATTACTTTTGTTGTTTAATAATGAAGCAATCTGCTGCCGAAGTCCAACAAGTACGTTCAGAAGGTTATGGTGATGGTTGTCCATCATTATCTCAATTATCAGTTTTGGTCTCAACGATTTAAAGGTGATTTCGATGTCAATGACAAAAGACGCCCGGCCTGGAGGACCAAAAAGGCTCGAAAACAATGAATTGCAAGACGTATTGGACGAAAACCTAACTCAAACTCGTAAGGAACTTTCGAATAGCTTAGCAATTGACGAATCCACTATTGCTAGGCATTTACATGCGATGAGAAAAATCGAAAAGTAAGCAAACTGACTACCTTGAAAATTGACTGAAAGTGGCAGTGGCATTTTGGCCACTTGTTGCAAGAGTTGTCCAGGGATACTATCTTGCAGCTTGAATGATAAGTTCTGCCAAACCCAGCGTACTAACTAGGTACAGTATGGTGTCTTCTAACTACTACCTGTTCAGATCGATGCAGCATGGCTTGGCCGGCAGGCGGTTACGCAAAGTTTAATAAACGCGAAAGTGAGTCGGTGGTTGAATCGCTGCCCTACCAATTTCTTTCGAGACGATATCGCTATGTCGCCAAAAATATGATAAGATGCTTGTAGAAAATGATGCAAAATATTTCGATTAACATACATTGCATCGATTATTCTCAACAAATGCCTTTTTTAGATGAAAAAATGTTGAAAATACATGTACCTTCTACAAGCACCTAATAAATGCCCCTCATGGTAAAAAACGGCGAAAAATGATATTTACTCATTTTAAACGGTTTTGGGAAAATTTGAAAGGGGACACATTTTTCTTAAACTAATTTTTCTTTCCCTCTTCCTATATAAGTGCACTTACAAAAAATAAGGGTTTGCATGGCAAAAAAAATTAGTTACGAGTATTTTTCGATAGGCGTTGATATAAAATGAACAGTTTACAAATCAATCTACAGCGATATATATTTAGACTATATCGATCCTATGTAAGGTTCCTCATGAAAAGTAAAACATTAGTTGGCGAGAAGGTATCATTTTTGCTATATTATAGCGCAGATAGATGAAGAAGATAGAAGGGGTAGTGCGTTATACGATATGATGTTAGGTATTTAGTGGTCGACCTTGACCTTGACCTTGACCTTGAATTATAAATTTGACAAGTTTCAACAATGACTGCGTCTAACCAGTGCAAATTGTCAGGTCCCAGATCTACTGGGAATATTTAATCTCTTGAGATTTGCAAGACAAGTCCAACTTCGATTAGATTACGTAAAAGCGGAATAAAAGCGAAAATAATAATGTAGTAGACCATCTATATATAGCGCGGTATTTCGTTTCTTGTTACGTTATATGCCACTGTTGTACATGCCATTTAGGTCATACAAATATTTACGGCCGTCGAATAAAAAATGTTTTATTTTTTCTTTACAAGAAATGTATAAAAGTGGATCGAGAGATATTTTCTAACTTTTCTTTAATGCACTTAATCGTTATTTTAATATAATTAGAAACATACGAATCCGCCACAACCTCTGATCCTGTGTTATAGGGCACTTTACTGTACTTTATTGCAAGATTGGCCAAAATATATTTTAACGGACCCTCGTTTTTTGCGGCTACCGCCAAAGAGTAGTAATGTATTACTCGTAAGGTCCATGTATTCTTGCAGAGTATCAGATTCTGACTTAACTTATTTATCTATTCATTTATTACGAAAAAACATGGTGAAAGCACATTAGGACTAAAACAGTATATATGTATCGCATAGTATAACAATCCTGAATATAAAACTTTTTAAAGTACTTAAGTTACAATTTTACGCATTTATTTTCCATATAATTAATAGATAAATATGATCATCGGCTTCTCAGCCAAATATACGAAAAATAAATGAAAACAAGGAAGACAGATTAAGCTTCAAGAAAGTAACAGTTATGCCCATCAGTTTCAGCTCAAGCACCAGCTTCTACATTTCTACACATTTATGTATGCAATGGCTATATATGGCCGCTAAAATAGTCTAGGAGTTTACGACAAACCATGCTATTAGACCGCTCGTCACAAAAGACCTTTCGAAGATTAACCTATAGACTCTAGAAACATAAATTTGTGCATTTCATGACCTTATATACATGTCCATCCGTTCATCCGTGCTAAGGTAGAAAACCGATATACATGATGCATATATATATTTATCAAATTAAAGGACCCACCCGCCCAGCTTACAAGTCCTCTCACAAAGATGCTTACAATAAGTAAGCAGGCGTTAGTTACGAACGCAATATAAGAAATTCGGTGCAAAAATGCACGTACGTTGGACATGACAGCAATAAGCACACTACATAAAATTTTTATATTATGTAAAACAAGTCTCGGCATTGGGATTGTCATTCATCATTAGCCAAATACTCGGTTTGAGGAACTTTACTTTCAAAACCAATATATAAATCTTCCTGCTTAACATTTCCTAATAAGGGAACATTTCCTAGTTTTAGTAATGAATCGGATATAATTTCATGGAAGTTTGTATCCGTTATTAGCATTTCCACTCGCTAGCCGTAACCATATACTTATGCAGACAAACACATAAACGCACTTATATAAGATTTGTATATTTGTACATATGTTGGCATCAAAGATTTATGCGATTTAAAGGCAATCAAATTTCACCCGCTTCCATACACGATTTTCCAATGCATGGTCGGTCGGTCGTCTTTCGACTTTAGCAGCTAATCTTCTGTTGACAATAAATATATCACGAGATTTGGTAATAAATGTAAATTCAATTGAAAACGAAAATATTCAAAAGCAATCCCAATACACACATCTGCACATTACCGTTTCTACTCGCATCTCTCACATTTTTATTGCACAGACATTGATTTTTCAGTTACGTAAACAAACTGAATAACATAAATATTCTCTGGGATGCTATATATAAAAGCTCAGATATGAAAGTATGCAACAGTTTTAAGCAAAAAAAAAAAAAAACAACAACAACAAACCACGCACACACACGCTAGCATAAGTCCTTAGAACAAATTATTATTATGCAACAGGCTGAAAATTGCATACTTGCAACGCATGTTCAGGCACATACCTATACCTCCTACGAAGGAGGGAGAGGGAGAGAGAGAGAGAGAGAGAGAGAGAGAGAGAGCGAGCGAGAGATAGCAAAAACATACGAAGGCCTGGAAGGTATTCCTACGTTTTCCAGTTATTAAATATGTGTCTCGTTAACAGTTATTGTCAGCAAGTTTTGCAAAACCGCAAACAAATATAAATCAAAAGCAACAGATTTCCTTTGCGGCCTGTCCGAGTTAACTTGATCCCTGCGTACTGCACACTTTCACTTACTTAAATATTTACATTTATCTTACACAAGTATTACGTAGTTTATTTAACGTACATTTAGGTAGTAAGTTAGGTAATATCTCATCCCATAAACATACACGTAATATATATATATATATACTTATGCACACTACGTTATTTTTATTTAAATACTTAGTGTTCGTATCCATTCTGTGACCGGTAGTGTTGTGTTATTGTTCGTGGGTAAATGGTATAGATTTTTTAACCAAACCCACTCTTAGCGAATGAAATTTATTTACACCTACACATAGTCATTGAAAATTTCAAGTTCAAGTTTTTAAAACGAACGAAACAAACAAAAACAACAACAAAAATACCAAAAGCTTTTTCCCCCTTTTATTCCAGCGTAACAATATAATGCAAGAATAGCACAAACAAATAAAAAAAAAAGGAAAGAAACTAACAATAAAAACAAATAAAGCTTTTTGTTTTGAAAACATGCGCTATACAAGCAGCATGCTTTTGCCGCCTAAAATACATGTGTTTGTTGGCGTCCTTGCGCAAGTTCACACCAATACATAAACCACTTGTTTGATGTACAATAACTGTTAAGTCGGCTTTATTTAATATATTAACATTGCAGAGACGTGTGCGAGTGTGTATGCGTTTGTGTTTTTTTTTTACGTAGACTGTGAATTGTAAGAGGCAGAGTCTACACTTAAACTTATTTGCAGGTCGCCTCAGTTTTTCCTTCCGCTCTCTCCCTCTCTCTCTCTATTTTATTTCTTTCTTATTCTTTCTCCTGCTATGACTATCTTTCCTTACTCTATCGCTTCTTGTCTCATTCTTTCTGCCTCTCTCTCTCTCTCTCCATCTCTCTCTATTTCTATACCTCCTCCCCTGTCTTTCACGTACGATGCTTTCATTTGCTGTTGAAAAGCTAAAGTATTTTATTTATTTCTCTCCTTCGTTTAATGCGTAAGTGCCTTTGCTGAATTTTATATAACATTCATTACATATAGTTGCTTAATAAAATGTATGCATTTCGTTTAGATTACTTTGCACAGTATTTTCATGTTAATTAAAAATCGGGAAAAAAGAAAATATATACACATTAACATTGGCCCTGGCACGCTTGTATTTACAGGTTTTATTAAAATATTACCGTAAATTTAGAATAGCGCGTAGCAGAGAGATTACGATTATGGATCGAATTGCAATTTGTGATTAAAACTCACATAGAATGATACAATGTGAAGAGCAGGGAAAACGCTTAAGGACTCATTCAAACTACATTCAAGAATTTCACGCTCTTTACCTCATGAACGACAATAGGATTATATATCATTAGGCAATAAAGCATGAGAAGTGAATTGACGAGCAAAGATAGCTCTATGATCGTTCGCGTCAATTGTAGATAAAATGTTTTTCTCGCCAGCAGGGCACCATGTGATTGTACCTTTTTTAAGATATTTTTGTGCTCTCAAAATATTATCATTTGCTTCAAACATGACAAAACAATTTACTGTCGTTTACTGAAAACTTGTGTTCACTGAAAAGTACAAATCTTGAAGGACATAAAAAATGTTCGTACACTTTCAACAAAGGAAATGGAGGCGTGGCAGCTCTGACAAAACTATTTTTTTTTTACCTTAATTTATCTTATAGACGGTTAAGACATCACGTTTATCAGCTGGGCACACATCCACTAACCTGCAGCCATTACATATCTATTAGTTCTCTTCTCTTTCACACTTTTTTCCGACCATCACGGTACAGATATCACTTAAGTGATTGTTTATTGGTTGGTACGGGCCCCTATTAAATACTCTAAAGCACTTCGCTTAAAACAGTTACTCATATTTGGACTCTTCAAAATAAGGCGTTATGTGAGAAGTGGTTCGATCTGAACCATTTTCAATAGCGTTAGTCCTCGGTTGAAAAAGTGTGACCGACGTCAAACAAATATCGCAATAGTTTGATCTGTACATTAAACAATAAAAGGCGAAGAAACGGGCAGGTGGACAGATAGACATGCTTAGATGGATATAAAGAGAGGCGGATCTATCTCAACTTCTACTGAGCATTGCATACGACCGCACAAACTTAATATAGCTGTATGTTACAAGTGGCGTAGGCCATTAAAAAAAAAAAATAGCATCAATTTGATTTGTTTTGGGGTTCGGATTGTTAGAATCACAAAGAGTTTTACAAAACTTGGTTTTTAAACTAGAAAGATTAATAATTAATATTGGTATCTATATGGAGCTACATAACTTGGATGAACTGGACCCGAAATTATATTTCATATTTTTTCTTCCTACTGGATGATTTTGAAATAAAAAGGAACAATATTAGGCGGCTGCAATTACCTCTGGGGAGCATGACCACTTTAATTCATCATTTTCACGTTCTATGAAAAAATAACGTGAACAACAGATCGATCAATAAGTGCTGGGACTAACTATGAAAAACAATTTTGTTTATTTATTTTTGGAAGATTTGACTTTATACCTTCAACAAATCTCCCTTACGGATAATACGGCGTCTCTCTCTCTCTCTCTCTCTCTCTCTCTCTCTCTCTCTCTCTCTCTCTCTCTAAGGATTTGCGGTCTTGCTTTCCAGCTCCCCTTGGCGCCCATTGCATTCAGCATCATCGATGTCCGCGCGATCCCATTTACCTCAGCAAACCACTGGCAAATTGTTGTTTTTGACGGAGAAGAATTCACATAACACTCCCTAGCCAATACTGAATTTGAGCGATACTCTTACCTGTTAAGAGCAATTTTTCAACAACACATGACATTTTTGTAACTCGTACAAAAGATGATTGAAATCGTATGAAATTTTGACAAGCGTCGACCGAAGTTTGACTTTTGTTAAAAATAAAAAAAATTTTTTGTTACATACGATATATAAGTATCAACCCCGAGACTTATTGACCAATGTACTATATGCAACATTTCGAACCAAGATAAAGCTAAAAACCTGCGATCGTGTAAAAAAAAATTAAAAATGCAATATTAAGTCGCGATTAAAAATTAATAAGATGTAGACGACAGCACGTGACAGGAAGTTGGAAACAATTTTCGGTATTCATATTCAAATGCCGTGTGGCCACATTTTACCTTTCGATTTCGGTTGATTTTCATAACCAAACTTTAAGAAAAATGGGGTTCAGTTCTCAAACAATTGCTTATTTAATGGCGCAATCTAAAAAAGAAACTAAGAGACGAGAAAAAGCGTCGCAAAATTTTAACGCCCTCTATTGCACCCCTAGCCCTACTATAGCATTGTTGGTTTGGTACAGGAAAGGATACGTCTAAGTTAAGGAACCGGTTACTGTTTTGAGCTTTCGTAGTTGTTCCAAAAATTTATACCCATCGGTCTCGCTTCAATTGCCCACAATTGGAAAAGCGTAAAATATCAAATGACGTAGTGTTGTCTGCCACACCGTACTAAACTAGAATGAAATTTTTTCTTTCGAGAGACAAAAATTTCTCAAACAAAAAGCAAAGAAACGCTAATGTAATATTTACTGTTCTTCACAAAAATCTAATGCCGGCTAATAAAAATTAGGGCTAATCATGTGTCTACACATAACTCATACGTAATGTTGGTCGAATTATTTTTTTTAGTACGGATAAGAAATTGTTGTTATTATCTATGAAAAGCTAAAATTTATTTGAACACTGAAAGGAAAAACGCATATTTTCAATGCATTTTCCCAAAGGGCACAAAGGCGGCAAAAACGTAAAAAACGATAAGCTTCTTCTACTAAGAGAATATCATAAGAAATTGTATTCTCTAATCGTAAGCCAATCACTACTGATACTGATATCGATCCAATCAACGATTCAATTGATTCCGACTAATACTTAAAGATTACAAAGCTTGAGCGTAAGGCATTGACGAGGGCATTACATAAATCTGTTTGCTTTTCATTACGAAGGCGGCTGAAATATTCCAATCGGTTCTCTTGAAATGTTTATGTAGCTCATAGGTCAGGCCATTCAAATATGTTTACTACTTTGCAATTAATTTTAAAGGTAAAACAAAAACAATTATAAATTATAATTTAATTATATACAATATTGCATAATCCTCCTACCTCTAGCCTTTGTTTCAGTAATTCCTAATGATAAATGCCGACCACCATTTCTATCACTTCTTATCGCTTTTGAAATAATTCAAAATAAATAAATAAATATTTCGTAATATTTAGCTTTTTTGCTTAAAGCCATTATGAATGTTTAGTTGAGTAGATGGGTTATGAATGTGATATGAGTATCAAGTCTTGATTTTTCTTTTTTCTCTTTCTTGTCGGTTGTGATAATTTAAACAGAATATATAGACAGACAGACGAGTCGGATAGAGTTATATTGCAACTGTTCCCAGAATAAGTACAGTTTCCTTTCTAGTAGAATTTGTCGAAATATATGAAAAAGAGGAATTTTAAAACCCGAAAATCAGTTAAAAACATGTTGTCAAGAAAGAATTGAAAAAAAAAAAAAAAAACAGAAAAAAGAAACCAGAAACAATTGCCTTTTTGTTGTTTTCTTGGATGTGTTACTTATATATATATATGACAGCCTTCCACAATATTACATGACGTTTTGGCCAATAAACACAACAAACACAATGGATGATTATTAGTGAGGGCTGCTCTTCGAAATGTACTCTTACAGACGCTGCTATACCATATTTCGATACATACGCACACACAGATGCACAGCCATATAAACACGCATATCTATACGTATGCATATACATCCATATGCATGTTAACAGAAAACCACAAGGGTAACATAACTTTGTTAACAACAATACGACAAAGAATAGTTGGAAAGAAAAAAAAAAAAAAAAAAAGTGAGAAGAGTAAAATTGATTTGCACGCAGAACACATGCTATCAAAACATACATACTTAGGCACCCATACAAATAACACACATCAACGAGCATCAACAACTACCACAGCTGCTACACTACAATGGCAAACATCAACACAGCAGCAGAACATCCACATACAGTAAATTTTCGTTTTTGGATTTTGGGTCTGCTTTTTTTGCTTTTTTTGTTTTTATTTATTTTTTATTTTTGTTTTTGCCAATGTGTGCATTTACATGTATGCGCTTAACTGTGTTGTGTAAATGTATGCGCGTGCATTTGTGTGTGTGACTGTGTCGATGCTGAGTTGAATTGAAATGAATATAACAACGAGTATACCGTTTGGTCACAGCATCACCGTTTCAGTTTGTTGGCAGTACTCAGACATAGCACACGTCATCAAAACGCTCAGTTTTTTTTATTTAATAAACTAAATCAAAAAACATTTTTATTATATTTTATTTTTGTATTAAATATTACTTTGTTTTTTCTTTAATCTCGAGCCATAAATCTTAAAGAAAATAAATATATATATATATATATATATATACAAATAAATACATAAATATAAATATGAAATGAGAACTAAAAACAAAAAAAAAAAAAAAACTTTAGAAAAAAGAAAGCTTTTTTTATTAAATTGTGTTAAAAAAAGATTTATTTTTCATTAACGTGATTAGGTTGAAATTTTATTGCAGTCCATGGCAAAAAAAAATTTTTTTTTTTTTTTTGTTGAACTGTTCTAAAACATTTAAAAGTTTATAAAATTATGTCAGTTACATTAAAAAGAAAAAAAAAAAAATAAATAAATAAAATTAAAATATAAAATAAAAGGAATCTGTGCTGTGTTACTTTAATAACTTTAAAAACGATTTTCAAATCTACGTTTTTTTTTTTTTTTTAAGTGCGGGAGGTGACAGGATAGTTACTTCCGTGTTTCTTTGATTTTCTCTCTTTTTTGACTGATTTAATCTTGAACTCGTTACTATTGTTTGCTGAGCAATGACCGTGACTTTCTTACAATTTTATTGTTATGTGTACTTTTTGTTTATTTATTTTTTTTGTTTTTGTTATTGTGAGTGAAAAAAGACAAAAACATATTTTCTTCGGGCGACATTATAAATAAAAAAAGCATCGGTTGTTCTTTTATAAAACTAAAAATTTTATAAAAGCGAAAAACAAAGAAAAGAAAAACATCATCGTATTGTTTTACAATGACAACAAAATGAAATGAATGACTTTAAAGGCATATGCATAAATGTAAACATATATTTTTTGTGTGTTTTATTAATAATAAATATACATAAAGCAAATATTTATAATATTGTTACCAAATGAAAAAAAAAAAAAAAACAAAAAATCAATTAAATAATTAAACTAAACTGTTAAGTAACTTTCATTGTTGAAATGATAAAGCAATTATTAAAAATATTTACACAATTATATATTCTATAATAAATATACATAAAAAAAAAAAAAAAAAAAAAAAAAAAAAAAGTTTACCAATATGTAAGTTAAAAAAAAATAAAACCAAGCGAAAAATTCACTTTGATTTGAATAAAATTTTCTTAATACCACACCGCTGGCTGTTATTGAAACGAAACGATACCTTTTTTTTGCACGATATGCACGATATTTAATTGCAAGACAGAGCGGAAATCCCATATACGATAATACGAACAATCTTTGAAGACCTATGCGAATTCAATGTATTTGCACGGCTTAAGTAATTGTGCGACGAACGCATTAACACTATTTTTAATAACTATGTCAGCATAACTTTAAAAGCAAATTTATTTAAATTTTATACTCGAGGTAAAGATTACAATAAGAGAAAGTTTCAACCCACATGCTAGGCGCTAGGCGCACTTCTTTCTCGTTTAATGCAAATTTTTCGATCGAGAAAATATTGTATCAACTTCACTACACTTTCCGACACATGGGTTGAAGAGAAAAATTTGCGAAAAAAAATTGTTGTTGTCGCAGGAGGTGAAGAGCCAATGCGCACCCGGGCCAGACAAATCACACAGCTCAAAAGCAAAAAGAAGAAAATAAAAACAAAATTTGTATTCGCCATTGAACGAGATCTTGAAATCTCTGCCTTAGCAATGCCAAAATATTTGGCAAAATCTGTCCTTTTTAATTGGTTTACTGGGATCAATTTCTCTCGCTGAGCTTTTAACTGGCCCTAGAAAACACTTGTATCTAGAAAGTACTTTCAGCTACTTTCGCCTGTTTGTGGGCATATATTAAGAGTTTTAAATCAATATCTATCTACCTATAAGCAGTGAGTTGCAGTTATTACCTATCCGGAGTGTGGACGAAATACATGCGTCGTTTTAAATCTGCTATGCCAGGTGTCAAATTTCATTCTCTTCTAAATTTTGCGACTGTGAACATGAAAACATCCCGCGGACAGATAGTCGTTCATATAATCGAATTCAATCGATCCAATAGATTGCATTCAAAAATATGTACACTTTGTGTGTGGCTTCTGATGCGCAATTTTTACATTAGGTTACTGCCGAAGAGGATATGCTGCTTAGCCTCGTCCGAGGATATAATATTTCTACTATGTTGAGAAATAAATTTATGTTGTTTTGTGTTAATGTGTGTTTTCTGTTGAATCCTTTGACTAATATTTGTTTTACATCAATATCCGCAATCGGATTATAAGATCCTTCTCTCCGCCTCTCTCTTTGTAAGAATTTTTTACATTCGCTTTCAAAATTTGATCTACGATCCTTAGGTGCAGTTTTCTATTAAATAAATTTTGTAAATTTTATACAATCAGCTAACATCAGAAAGTAAACACACGTACACAACGGACGGACAAGCAATCTAAGAAATTCATAATTAAACAAAAATGATTGAAAGTAAAATATCTTACTGCTCGGACAGCGTATGAGATATTTATAAGAGCACTGCTGTCTATTTTTCAAAAAATAGCGTCGATTAGACAAATTGAAACGTTATAGTCGAGCAAGACCGATATTAAACATCCTGCGCCACTTTTCCTAACAAAATTCTTTAACGACTATTGTCCAAAAATATTACTCCGCCACTCCAAAGCTAAAGGCCAAGTTTTAAAAAGAACTCTTACTGTTTCTCGAGATAGTTTTTTTTTTCTTTTTTGAGAAAGTCCAGATGGAAGTAAAGAATAGATGGAGCAATTAGTCTACCATTTATAGTCATCGTCTATGCGTCTGTCTTATTTAAATTAATAGAGATAGCGACAAGATTTACAGAGCTCTAAAAATGTTTCAAAAATATTTTCTGCCTATGGCATAATCCTGAGAAGACCAATAGGCGGCTAACATATTCGATATTGAATTGAACGCAATCAACAACTAATTATTTCGAAAGCGATATCACTTTAAATAACTCAGACTAGCCAATCGTAACTTTAATTAGTTGGAAATATCGTGAGAAGTGGCATCTTTACCGCCTACCATGCCCATGGTCGTATTTCAATATGTGCTTAAGATGCTCAACTTCAATTATTCTGGGTGCTCTCTGCATCGAGCCAGAAAATTCCGACCATGTCCTGACTTATACCAAACGTACTTAAATTTCAGAGTTAGAATACAAAAACAAAATCTTTACATCCACTAAGTAAGTGAAAAATGGTAGCCATTTTTTTTCCTTTCTTAATCATTTGTGCTTTTAAGACGAAACACAAGAAAGAATAAAAACCTACGGGCAGAATTTAGGATATCCCCTGTCTTCACCCTTTCGAACGTTAACAACGAAAAGGCTTTATTAAATTGTTTTATAATCTGAAAGATATTAAGAATATAAACCTGCTCGATTTACCCTTCTTTTGAAGTTATTACGTGTAGAAGAAGATAAATGTAATAACATAAAAGCATTTCAAGAAAGCAAGAAAGTGAATTCAGAGCAGCCTTTCTGTAGAACTCAAACATTGCGAACAAAAATAGATGAACAGCAGTCAGATGGACAAACAGAGAAAACGACTACGCATGCCTAACAATCAATTTGCAAGTTGAGGGACATAATAAAAGGTTGATGTAACTCAAATTCTCATATCTATTGAATGCGTCCACATAAACCCAAATGGACGATTACCACGAATCCTGCATAATGTAATTAATAGAAAGTAAGTGACTTGCCATAGACAGCAACTACTCGGGATTCATATCTAAGCGGATATAACTTATATTTTTCCTAATCTATTTCAAATTTAGATTTACATCCTTCTCAGCCTCTTACCTTTTTTTTCTTAGTTGTTAGTACTCATACGAGTTTCAGTCTTACTATGTATTGCTTTGGCTTAAATAAATTAATAATAATGAATAAGTTTATAATTTTAATAATGAATGTGAAAGACGACAGTAGCTGCGATTTACTTTTGATTCTTCATTTTGTTAAAAGAACGTCTAAAACCTCTGCATAAATTTTGTATTCCTTCAATTCCAACTTAAGGGCACATTTCATTTAACTAATGCTGTATATTTTTAACAAATAATTGCATGTTGGGTGTATATATATTATTATTATATGTATACAGTGCAGTTACGTGCTTTCCACCATTAATTACACTATTGAGTGCCTATTTTAAGGATTTCCCTAAAAACAAAAAAAAGAAACATACTTTTGTGCTTACAAAATTTTGCAACGTATTTTACTCACGTTTCTGTTTTAGTTGCCATTTTCCTCCTTTGAATTTTCTTCAAATTCCATTTTTTTTTTTTTTTTTTTGGACTAAAAAATCCATCCATCCACAATTACTTTTAGTCAAGTTATGTTAACGGAGAGAGTGAAAAAAAGATTAAGAAAAAAACTCGAGTGTGAAACAAATACGTATAACCCCTAACCCGAACATTTGAATTTGGTGCTCTTCTGTAATACTTCCGGCTTCCAAATAATTTAGAAATCGTTACTGAAATTGTAATTAATTTAAATTCATTTGCATTCGATTTAAGCGGAATACTGAATTAAAATTTGACATTATCGGTCCTTTGAAGGAATTGTTTTTCAGTTGGAAACAAAACTTTTAAAAAGTTCCTAAGACTGACAGTCATACTAATAATATTACTATTAATTTAGCCAGAGAAGTAAATTCGAAGACTAAAGTCTTGAAGCATTAGCTTATGCTATTAAAAGCCCTACCGCACTTGAGGCTTGAACTTGAACCATGATTATGGAATTGTTAGCCGATATCCTTTGCTTACTCGGCCACTCAAGCGGATCAATCAATCAATAATAATTAGATACACAAATTAGATCACCACATGACTTAACTAGAAGAAGGACTTATATCTGCCTAGAATTGAATCTTTTTCCAAGTATTTTCGTCCTGGAATCTTTATCATCGTAAAGTTCCAATAAATATGAGAGCCAAGCTACAAACAGTTATCCAATGTCAATGAATTTTCAATCGATATTGCAATCGAAGAAATTCTTTGGGTTTCGTTAACTAGTTAGAATCTGATCGCTAAGGTATATTTTCATTTCGCGAATATATATTCCGATAATTCAGATAGAAAAAGTTTAGAGTTTATCTCGACTGTATGAGATTTCTGTCCACGAATGTTTATTCCAATAATCTTAATAAATTGCTTGTATGCTCAGTTTTCCCTATAGCTGCGTGTAATGACGAAACTAATGGGTATTTTTAGGCCCTTAGAGATTTCCAATGAATTTCTTTGAGTTTTCGAAAAAAAAAATTAAAACCTTTACGAAAGTAGACATAGTCCACCAAAATAACCCACATTTGGTAAGGTTTGCGTCTTCGCCAAAAATGTCTTTGCTAAGTTACAAACAAGTGAAATAAGTATTGAAAGCAAACAATATTAGCAAGCGTTCACATATAAAACAAATTAAGCCTTTAATTAGGACCACAAAACCAAAAGAATCTTGTTAGCAAATCTCATGCAAAATTACGGTACAAATACTGAAAGTATACAATGTCCAAGTCGTTGTTATAAAAATTTTCAGAGGCATTCCATAACTCCAGATTTTAGCATCGTTTTGAGAAATGCTGAAACCTATCAGAAAAACCCAATTCCATTACTATGTGGGGCGCTATTGCCGCGAAACTTGCCCCAAATATGCCCTCCCTATATACATGCATAAGACACTAAATTAATTATACAAAAATTGTAACGAATATCTTCAGTTTTACAAAACAACTCAATGGAGACTCTACTGTTCTGCTCTTTGCTTTACTATGAACGCACACGAAATAAATAAAATAAACATAACACAAACTAGTGTTTACTTTCTCATAACATAGATACTTAATCTTGAACTCTTACTTAAATTTTATGAAAATTTGATTTTTCTTTCTAATCCAACTTGAAATTATTTGTTTGCTTTACAAAAACAAAAAACTAATTTTACGAAATAAATTTTTCATTCAAGTGCTAGTACTACGTTGTAGGAAATCAACATTTACTTTGTATTTTAGGTTAATATAAAAGTTAATTAAGACTTGTGTTGATCACATGTTTCATGTTTTTAATGCAAAAGTAATATTTGCATTTATATATAGCTAGGAAGCAATAAATATACCTACACACACATATGTAAATATACAGAGCTTCTTATTTAATTTCTTTTTAATTGTCGTGAGCGTAAACCAAATATAACTTGTAGCATAAAACCAATAATAAAACATTCATTAATATCGGCCAATATATTAAATATATTTTTTTATATATATATCGCCGACGGAAGAGGGACATAGCCATTTTGTTAAAGCATTTGTAACGCCCAACAGCAAGCACCAGGGACTCCATGGAGTATATATATTCTTGATCAGCATAAAATGACAAACCGGTTTAAGCGTGTCCGTCTTGCCGTCTTGTTTATTGTTCTGTCTATATAATGTCTCCGGTAAACTTTCTCCTGGTCGCAGTCATCTTCAAATTTGACATAAAGTTTCGAATTTCTTGCATGCAGCTTGGTATTGCAATTGAATCAAAATGGTCGAAGGACATGGCCATACTGTAACATAACCTCAGACCACCGTTGCTTTCAAAAATGAAAAAATTCGTCTTTTTGCTCGGTACTTATACAACAATACAACGATAAAAACTCGCATTTAGATTCTATGGACATTCCCGCAGCACCTGTACAAATTTTGTAAGAATTCATGTTGATGTTGAAGTTTCATTCTTCTATCGAAACGTTTGCAGCATTTATAAACCAGCTTTAGAGACCCCAGAAACGCTACATATTATTGATCAATATTAAGCGATTGTGGGTATCAAGAACTCGATCGCGGCCGAATAGAAGATTTTTACGTGTTATAGTTATACATGAAATGTATTAAGATTACAAATTAGTTTGGCCCGTTTTCTAAGAGAATTGGAACTGTGACTCGGCACAGTGCAGAGAGTCGGCGAACCATTAACATCGATAATAATACTCATAGTGGCCACATTGGGGGGGATCGGCAGAACTTGTTGTGTTGTGGTTTGTTGTCTGCTAAAAACAATTGACGCAATTATGATAAAAAAATAGGTAAAAAATCGTGGTATTGTGAATTCTCAAAGTGGACAAATTCGACAATAAAATTAATTAATAGATTGCAGTTCGAATCTGAAATGTCCTGCTTTTTCGACAGCAGGACATTCAGCAGCCAATTCTCCTTCCAATTAACATGGATTCCATTAGATAGTTAATTGTTTGTTGGAGAGATGCGTCCATTTTTAGGACGATATTCAAATGTAAGTTTTGCGTTAAAAGCGTTAAAAGGCCAGTTGTTCCTTCCGCACAAAATGCATTTAATTTTTGAAAAATAACAGAAATAGGGCCCACGCATGGACAATAATTTGATGTAAACTAAATTTATACGAGTGTGATGAACATCCAAATCCCAATAACCACAATACAGAGTATCCCAACCAATAACATAGACGACGAACGGGTCATTAAGAAAAGCCGTCAACAATAATTGATGCAACTGAATCTCAAAAGTCATGATATCGTGAGCTTCCAGAATAAAAGAATTCGACTCCATGTACGAAACTTCGTTCGGGAAATATCTATAATTTTAACCTGAAATTTCTTATCCTCTCTATAGTTATCGGCAGACATCACTTATTATTTAACGTCTAAACGATGCTTCGATTCTTACAACAACATTCAAATATGAATATCTTCAGGGGGTAATCTCAGAAGACGAGACATATTTTCTAGATTGAATTCAGAAATTGCTTAACAAGTGGGCATTAAGTAGTAGCCAGAGATGGGCAATACTTCGAGTAATCTATTTATTGATTAAATATCTTTATACACTTAATGTAACAACAGGATTTTATGAATTTATGAAATTTTTTTTTATGACAAAGTCATGAATCTAAGAATGTCTTTAAAGATCCATTCGACTATAGTGAACAAAACATACGTCCGAGGAATGATTTGCGAACACGCCGATATACCAATGTACATAACATAATATACATTAACTGTATTCGCGTTTTGATGGAGCTCGCGAAAATTGACGCCTGTTTTTTTCTTATTGCAGTGTGTTCGCTTATATTAAAATAATTAGATTAACTGCTTCGACTTTCCGAATTCCGTATCTTATCCGAGTCTTAAGAGCACAAATTTTAAACAAACTCTTTGCTCGAGACTTATACTCAAAGTTCAGCTTGCCAACTAATTGCTCTCTAGCGTTCAGATTGCATGCGGAAATATGTTATAAGGCATAAAGAGGATAAAAGTTTGTATCCTTTTAAATAAAATCCTGAGTACTTAAAGCCCACATGGCCGTGACATTTTTTGCTCTATTCTGAATGTGGATCAATTTATAGTTTCGAGATCCGTCTTTTACCATCTCTGAATTCATTCATAGGTTATCGGCGATAATATTAAACAATTTTCGACTTTTAAGTTTTCTTTACATATTTTACTTCTGTTCTTAATGCAACTGCGGAAATTTTAATGTTTCTCACCTCAGAGTTGTAGCACTGGTGATTGATTTGCAACAATTGCCAATGAATGCAACAATAAGTGAACATACGGACATGGTTAAATCATTAGCTAAACGGTCATCATCTACATTTAAATATTACAATCTATATAATCAATTTTGTCAATCAATTTTTGTTTTCAAAACACCTTTTGTCGTAGAAATAAATAACCGAATAAATTACGCGAAAAAACATACATAGAAAATAGAAAGTGATGTCCCTACGAATTGCTGTCAGGAAAATTGTTATTGTTGTTGTTGTTGTATACTCTCGTATAATAACACAATTGAAAAATTGCGTTTTAAGCGACTTGTGCTTCAAATTTAAATTGAATCAGTTTTCTAACCGCACTGGACTGAATGTAGAAAAGCATTTGAAAGAAATTCGAAAGCTTTGCTCTGAATCGGAAAAAATGAGAAATGTTGAAAAAAAAGTTTTGAACTGCATTGAGATCTTTTCTGACCGTGGAAAAAGAAAAACCATATCAAACAAGTTTGCATCTGGCGCTGGGTAAGAAGGGGCTGGGAAAAGACTGCTTAATGCGAATGTACATCTGAATCTTGTTTGAAGGGTAGGTGGTGCCAATGGTGAAATTGTGAATAGTTTAAAATGCCTGGGTGTGATTATCGATAATAAGACATGCCTTGATGCATACATAAATTCCCTGTGCTTTCGGTTCGATTTCCTACTCAGAAAGTTTTAGCAAAGCTTTAATTATGCCACTTATAGTTTGTGCCCTGGAAATTTTTATTTCGACGAATATTTCAAACCTGAAGAAACTAAGGCTATTATGTAAAGGTATAGTTAGGTATGTATTCTTCTTGAAGCGGAATGACCACATCTCAGGTTCTGCTCTGCATTTTCTAGGTTGTCCTTTCGCCAGTTTCGTTAAAGTTAGACTTCTCCTTAACCTTTATAACATTATCCTACGCCAACAACCGAAGGAGGAGATCTGTTCACAATAACCTTCTTTCGCCAAATGCTTTGAGATACGAGTTATAAGAGCTTATAGTTCGCTTCCTTGGGGAGTTGCGACAATTCATATGCTCTTATCTCACATGCAAACGAAGGCTTTTCATCTTCCCCGCTAACAATGAGATTAGCTAGTTACTTAGCATTGGGATATAGGTGTGGTTGTGGTATGTGTCATATTCTTTCATACTAGTTTAGTTACCTTCTTGGTTGCTGATTCTTTTTCATTTTTGTGTTCTCTTTACCTTCAATTTTCTTTTCTTCTCCGTTAGATTGCTCAAGAACATTTTGTATTACTTGATTACTTGATTATTGCACCTATGGTAGATATTGTAATCTATTGCAATAGACCTTAATGCTAAAGGCTTCGAGGTTACATTTCGATCAGGCAACGTTTACGCCAAATTTCAGCTTTCAATTTTTAATTTTACGACTATGACGATTCACAAAAGTTACCTGTCAAATTGACGGGATTCAGTAAAAATAGATATATAGAAAAAAAATCTTCATAAATCTGCTATTAAAAAAAAAAAAAAAATCATTTGTTTACACTCTTTCTCGTCTAAAACAGAAACAAATCGAAATAAAAAGAAAAAATACTCATTTATTAGAAAAAAATAAACACAGAAAAGGAAAAAGTACACATTTTCACTTAACTTGTTTAATTGTTAAACGAAATTGTTATATATGTACGTATATTTATACATATATATTTATATACACCACATATATCTACCTTTATATATATGTATATATACATATATATAAAAATATATACATATGTGATGTGTAAAAGAATACCAATCAAAATCATATAAAACGTACAAAAGCAGAAAACATTACACAACAACAACAGCACCGTAAAGAAAAAAAAAGACACAACGCTAGAAAAAATGTTAAGAAAAACAAAATAAAGCTTTTAAATCAACAATTAATTAAAAACAAAATTTTTTTAAAATAATTAAAACGCTTACAGAGTTGCTTAAATAAAAGTCAAAATAAAAGTTTTTAATCAAAAAAAGGTATTTATTCTTTTTACGAGATCAAAAAAATTAATACCAAAATATAAATAAAACGCTTTTAATGTTAACTATAAAGTAGAAACATACGAAAAACAAAACATTACAAAATATTGCAAATATAAGCTTCCATTTAGATAATGCAAAAAGCAAAGAAAGAGAAATTAAGATATCAACAAATATATCAGAAATTAAATAAAGTTACTATTTTAATAAAATGAAAATAATTTATTTTTTGAAAAAGAAACGAAACCAAAAAATACCAATCAATCAAATCAATCAAATAAATAACTGAACTGCAAAACCATTATAAATGAATGAATGCATAATTATTTTTGGGTAAAATATATATACATATATATTAATAGAAACCATATTTAACAAAAACAAAAAAAAAACCACACACACACACATTTAACAAGGAAAAATAAAAATAAATAATATTTCAATCAATAATCTCAAGAAAGTAAATACAAAATCAAAATCAACTCTACTAACTATAAGATCGCTTTTTGTGCTCCTAAATACTTTTCCTAAATTCAATGCTGCATTATCAGTCAAATGAACAATTTCAACAGCAACAACAACAACAACAGCAGCAGCAACAGCAACAGCAACAAAGATCAAACACTTTATTACGTGTTCATCATCTACACTTAAAGGCGGAAAAAGAAAATCAATCTTTCACACGCACGAATAATGAGGCAAAAATAATGAAGACCTTAGCTCCTAATATACGACGACGACGTCGTTGTGAACGGCATCATTTAGAGCTTTATCATGGTACAGTGGGTAATGATAAGGTATCATCGCCAACCACTGAATTAATACCTAAATCTAAATCAGCTTCGACATCACCGATTAATGAGCTAATGTCTGGTATACCAGCACCGCCTATAACTCCACCACCGGCATTTCTACCAATCGGCTATAAACGTTCAACACAATCAGCAAAGATAGCAACAGTCAAACGCTCGTTAGGTGAGATACAAAATAAAAATGAATACATAAAAAAATTAAAATTAAAAAATATCATGGCTAAGATTCCCAACAGATGCAATCAACTGTGTGATGGGATGAATGGGATACATTTTATAATAATTAGTTTATGTTCATGAAGGGAATATTTGTCGAACTAAGTTTTCACAAATTTTAAAAAGCTACCCGATCACGCATTCTCAACACCATTCTTCCCGATTGGTTCGCCATAATCGCCATTAATTTTGAAAGTACAACAGGAGTCAGCAGCTTCGCAGGATTCGTAGCCTACCGAACGCGCATAACATCATAACTTTTCTTCTTCCTTTTTTTCCAATCTGACTTTTCGTCTTTCTTTTTTCCGCACATTCTTCTCGTGCTGTTTCATCATCCATTCGTGAAATGTCAATAGAAACGCATCGGCATAAATTTAAACCGCAAAGTCTTTTCCCGCCATCTTGTGGTATGTAAACTCTAAGCTTACCTACGTAGCTAGCTTGTAGCTAGCAAAGTGATAAGTGCTCTTAAGGCGGACTTCTCGTTGTTTTTCATGCCCTTCCTCCGTCGTATCAAGTATTCCATGTATGTCTAGCACCAATCAGACTTGTGCATGGACGTTGCTTTAAAATTTGACAAATGCAGCGCTCTGAAACACCAAGTCCATTCGTTGTCACTGGTTAATATAAAAATTCTTACTCCTTTGCCATAATTAGTTGAAGTTTCAGAAATCGTCTGCTAGCAATCACGAAACATAATATGCAGGGCTTGGAAAATTCAATTTTTTTTTTAAATTAAAACACAATTCTGAAAAGTTCTATTCTGGCAAGGTGAACCACTAAAACTCCTACATTTTTGTCACAAAGCATCAAAAAGTCTTTGTTGCCATATAAAAGCTTAACTTTCATAAGAACAGTCGAATGGGAAGAAAGGCAAAAGAGAGACCCAAGTGCTTCACGCTTAACATAGTACATTCACATTTTAAGTCACTTTACTGAAACAATGTTCATCGTCGTGCTATTTACGAAGGCTTGTTTTTTCTGAAGAAAAGAAGGCAAAAATTGTTCACTCATTCGTTAAATACGACCGCTTAACCGCTTTTTGAAATTTTGTTTCATATATCGACTTTGTCAAAATGAAGGATTCTAGAGTTCGGGTCTTAAGACGGACTGCGTTCGTGAATCATATCTAAATAAATTATAGCGAATCGAAATTTGCATTTGCGCGCAAAGCGTAATAAATAAATTTTCGTTATGCAAATACGGCAAAATATGTAATATAAACGGGATATAACGCGAGAGTAAGACGATGCGATTTCAGTTGACTCCAATCAAAGTAAATCTGGCATATATTTGTGGTGAACTTTTCTTCTTTTATTTTTTTTTTTTTGGTGTTGACAGACCAGAGAAAATAGTTTATAAAAATATCACAAATAATAATAAACTATTTTGATACAACATCTAAGCCGAGATTGGATGCGATTTCGAATAAAAACGACACCAGAAATAAGAAAAAATCATGGTTTTGATGCAAGAATATTTACACATACAAATATGTTTCCATCATTGCGTTCAGAGTAATCAAATCTTCATATGATATTAGTGTGTTGTGTACGATTTACGTAATTTTATGAGCTCTAAAAGTTATACCTGGCGTATAAGTAACCTAAAAGTTGTTTTGCTTGTATTTAGCGAAAATATTACATTGATTGATCTTTCACTATATATACAAAGCAAAAGAAGTTTTTAGTATTTATGGGTATGCGTGCATAGTAAGTAACAAAACGATTTTCACAAACATCAAGCATATTTATGTTACTTATACGTCAAATACATCCATTACATACGTCATATACATCCATTAATATAAACTGAAAGCGAAATGTGTAACGAAACATGTATAAAAAAAACTCAAAAATTTCTTAAATTCATTCATTGATGTATACGCCGTTGCCAACAAGTAGGCGTTCTGTTAATCAAAATCATAGAATACGCAAAACTGAAACTTAGCACACAAAGGACCCGTTCAGTTATGTATTACAGATTAAGATGGAAATGGAATCGTGACTGATTGTGACATTCCAACAATTTTTCGCAATAGAACAGACGCAAGTTGTTCCCAAAGCTCTTTCCAAATCTTCAAACTTTATATCACTGGCGACCTACGTAGTGTGAAAATAATTTAAAATGATGGAAACCGCAGATTCACTCAATAAATCGAAGATTTTCGATTTGATTTGTTTGAAAATTTTTGTTGTATAAAATAAATTAAATTTTTTTTTTCTGATCACTCTTATTGTATGAAGAATACTGATTCAGATTTCTCTTCTTTCCTTTCTTTTTTTCTCCCTGTGTTGCAATTTTCACCATAATATTAGTAATATAAAAAGTGGTACAAAGAAAAATATTCAGAAATGATAAAAAACCTTTCGATAATATTGCATTTTTAGGTAAATATCTTTTCGCGAACAATTTTATTACGTTTTCTGTGTAATGAGAAAAGGAAAAAATGTGAAAAAGTAACAAAAAGGCACAGAAAAAAAAAGAAAAGTAAAATCGTTGCGCAATGTTATTGCTGTTGCTGTTGCTGTTAGCCTTGACAAGTATTAAAAACTCATTTTATATCACCATCATTTGCGCGCACACACACACACATACACACACGCATACACACATACACAAATGCGCTTTGAACCAATTCTGTATATTGTAGTTAGTGAAAAAACAACTTCTCATCATCATTTACATTGTATTCACATCTACATCGACGTATACGTATGCATATAATAGACAATACAATGTATTAAACAGTCGTCTCTACCGTTTTGTTCCTTTCAATGTTATTCTTGAAATGACTGGAAAGGTAAGCAGCGACGGTTATACTGGACTTGATTGAATGTCTGATTGAAATTTCTAGCGTGTACATATAAGCATCCTTCTCGTGTAAAACCGCCGCAACCAAACGCATAGATTTGTACACACACGTTAACAACAGCATAATAATATACAATTTTATAATCCTCAGAGAAATAAAGTTAGCACAACAAATGTATTGTAGCATAGTTTTGAGTAGATATATATATATATATATTTTTGATTCATTCGTTTTGATGATAAACAAAAGGCAAATCCGTGAATGCTAACATGTTCTTCACAAACATGATTTAGAAATTTGAAATGTGTTCATATTGCGTGTACCTGCAGATATTACATGTGTATGTTCGTCAACTTACAAACACAAGTGAAACTTCAAACATGCTGTTAATATTTGGGAATGACAAACACTTGAATTAATTCAAACCTAAACTATGACTTCTATTTTAGAAACGTAGAGAGTTCAATAACTAAATGACGTACGCATAAAAGCAGAAAATTTATTATCGATTGTTTTACTCAAACAATTGTAATAAAATAATCTATATATGTGTTTTGTTTCTTATGCGATATAAAAAAAAAAAAAGAAGAACATCTAACAGAAATATATTGCAGTTGATGAAAAACATACGCAAGAGATCATTAATTACATTGTGTAAAAAGCATTTGAGTCTTGTAGCTTCCAATGTAAACCTTTGACTAAAATATCCCGAAAAGTCATTATTTTATGCCCACGTTATTGATTTATGTATAAATTGAAATTTGATCAACTGTGCGTTGCTTGACAATGTGTGCTATTGAGTCTCCTTTTTTTCAATCATTTCATTAAATAAATATTAAATTATGATCGCATAGCACTTATTGTTATTTAGTAACCGATGATTGATTTCGATGAAATGATTTGCTCATCAAAACAAACGATTTGTTTATCATATATTTTTATATTAAAAAATTTTCATTCTTGTCACGGCTAAGTGGACTAATAAATCGCCCTATTAAATATCCTATAGGTCTAAAAAAGGGAAAAGGGACGGATATAAAAGACACAGTCACAGATGAATACAATTTTTTGTTACTTGTTTCTCTATTCACTTTCATGCAAGTTGTGTCCTCCTTTTAAATGAATAACTAACTGCATTTGACTATAACAAGCAATAAACATCAACAAACAAATCATTTCATTTTAAAATGTTTGTATTTTGTTACAAGTGACAAGAAATTGTTAATTATCGCACTTATCAGTCTGCCTGACACAAATTTTTTGCTTCCTCTCTCTCTCTCTCTCTCTCTCTCTTTCTGTTCATCTTTATTACACTTTTCGTTTGCTATTTTCCATTTTTGCTCGTTCACTCTTTCCCTTTCATTCTTCGTCTCTTTCTACCACTTAGTTGCATTGCCCAACACAATCCTTCTCGCTCGTTCTCATGTATTAGGTGTTTTTATTGTTTGCTTGTAGGAAGCGAAAAAACTTTCAATTTCAATATTGATAGAATTGATAATTCATGTAGCTATCAATGTTGATTTAAAAACTAAAAATATCAAAAGAAAAAATTAGGATAAAAACGTTATTACAGAAAAACAACAAAAATTGAAAAGCGGATTGAAAAGTTTTTTGTTTTTTCTTTATGCGCAAGGAAGGTAAGAAAAACTTGTCAAAAGGGAGTATTTTTCTAATCTGTAAAGAACATACATACATACATACATACATACATACAAAGAGTTGTTTAACAATTATTTCAATGATATTTTTACTTGAAAGTTAGAATGATGAGTGCATGCATTGCATTGCATTGATACGCAACAACATATAAGATTAGCTAAGTTTTTTCCTGCCGTTAAGGTTAACTATCCTTTCAAACTGAATAATGGTTTTTGTACCCTACACCACTGGCGGTACAGAGTGTATCAAGTTTGTGCGGACGATTTTAACATCGAGAAGGGCTTGAGATAGATCTACTTTTTATTATGGCGATTGATTCAGAAAATGATTCTGATTGTCTGTCCACTTTGTCCGTCTGCTCCATGCCCATTCTTTTGTTCTTTTGTTCAACTTACAAGTTGACAGATATTTTGAGATATCTTGATAAAGCACTGTTAATACGTTTCACGTGATTTGAAACAATAGGTTTTAATAATCGTTAAATCGCTATTCAGGCTATCGAGGCAACTGGCTGATGATTCGATTTCATTAATTTAAGGGCCGCACACTGAAGTATGCGAAAAGTTTTGAACAAGACGAAATATGTGCTTGTTTTGTAATTAAAAGAACTTAAAAAAAAAAAAAAATATATTTTCCCTAAGGCACAACGGAAAAAAAAATTGATAAAGATTTTAATGATACATTGGTTTAATGATTATTAGCAGTAGTAAATAAAGTTGAATATTGCTTTTATGTAATAAAATTTAAAATAAATTTAATGAAATAAAAATTCATAAATTCACTTAAACATTAAAGTAAAATTTCAATAACAAACACTTGGCAAAATTTATCAAAATTTACAATTCAATCTCATAAATGATTATATAACGTTTTTCTCTTTACCACATTTTTTTTTTGTTTTTTTTTTTTTTCATTTATTTTCATTGCACGCGCTATTTCTAGTAAATTCAATTTCATTTGCTGAGAGTATGTGTGAATATGCACATTTTTCATAGCGTTGGAATAAGCAAGTTCATCTTAACCGCATTGCAAGTCATGATAAATTAATGGTTCTCGATGAAGTCATAAATTTTACAAAAATACATTTTCATTTGTCACCATCTGACGTGTCAAATTCATCAACACCATCATCTTCACTTCATCCAATGAAGTTATCCTTAACGAGCAACAGACTTGTTCTCGTCATAACATTCGTTTTGTGTGGTGTAGAAAAACATATGCACTGGTAACGAGGCATCAATATGTTTTATTAGATTATTTCTCGTTTAACTTATGGACAATAAAATCGATCTTTATATGGGTAATGCAAAGGGGTGTGCGATGCAATAAAATTGCAACAGTTGCGATTGAAGGAAACCGAAAAACTAACGGTAATATAGTATTTTATAGATAAATAAACGGAACGCTGGCTTCATTTCGATTCAGTTACCTCGCATAGGTCAAATTAATGTAATATAGACCACATCATATGGTCCATCATCTTCCCTTAACCAGTTGTATTCGCTTTTGTTTCTGGCAAGCTATAATAGCTATAAGTTACATTTGATAAGCCTTTGTAGAGCATCAGAGTAATCGAATGATGTTTAATCCATAAAAAATTGTCGTTTCATTCGATATTTTGTTCGCTAGGTTATGTCGTTCTATTAGTTGTTAATTAATTCATACGATAAGTGCCTAAATTATATTTTTGTAATTTTTAAACTCAATTTTTTCAATGTCTTTAAATCTTCCACGTGTACAACTATCTATAGCTTAGTAAAATAAATAACTTACAGTTTAAAGTACATACAAGAGGTGCTTGAAAAAAATTGTTTTATGAAAACTATACAAAAAATGTTCTCCTAAAGGGAAACTTTGTTGAGAGACAAAGTCGTCTGTAGAAAAAACACTTAAAAAAAAAAAAAACTAAATAATTATGGAACGACGGTTTACATTTTAAGGGAGTTTTTCTTGAAAATTAAGACTTCATTATAGATTCATCGCTAGAAACATTGTACATTACTAGGGGTTAGTTTCTTTCATCTTTCTGATCGAACATGAATTTCGTGTTCAATGGAAATCTGATTTTTTTCATGCTATTCGAGAGCCGTGAGAAGAATGGAAGATAATAAGTCACCGATTGAAACCATCACCTGATGAATATCTAACGAAAGGAACGAAGAGCATAGCCCATTTGCTCATCCTGGGCGCATTTTTCCATTTTTCCACAAAATAATGATATCATATAGCAAGCATATTGCAGTTATTTTTCGACTCACTTACATAAGTTTTTGTTAGTAGTTGTATCCTAATGATGTTTTATTTTCCCTGGAACAACTTATGATGCTTTATATTTACCTAATCCGCCAGATGGAGGCGGCATGGGTATTCAGTAAACCTACGGGCTAGATTACGGCTCAACGCCATTCAATACTAGGAACAATCACTAAACTCTGTAAACTCGCTAGCACTTGCTTGAAACGTTATCCTTATGTATTTTCTTTAAAACAATTCCGAAATATTCACTCGCTCTAAGAAAGTCTTTTAGTAAAGGAATTTGTTTCGGTAGTTCAATTTGTTTATTCAATGTTCCTCACCAAGATTACCAGCTCAGTGTTCGCGGGTACAAGAGAATTACTTGCGGGACCACATTAACAAAACTTAACTTGGATATAGTCAGATATTAATTCGATGCATTTCCTTTATTACAACGTCATTTAGTCATAAAAATGTGTGGTAATTAGATGTTTTGTGTTGTTAAATTTAAATTTATATTTACTTTTCTAATGAGCCTGTTATATAACATTAAAATTACATTCATGTTCGTCTTTTAACTTAGGACATGATTTCAATGTCGCTTTAACCTAAATTAAAACTTTATAAGCCGCATACACACATAAGTCTTATTGTGTACTTGTTTGCTTTTTTCATCTTTTGTTGATTCGCTGAAACTGAGCATTATAAATTTACATGCTTGATAAAGATGGACTACGCTAAGCGAAAGACTCTGCATTAGATTCTCAAATTGAAAGTTTCGTTAACAAGAACCCGCTGTTCAAAAACTTGATAAAATACTATGTTGCTATGATGCCTTCATTTTTTGTTTTTTTTTGTTTTGAGTTTTCTCCAATCTCGCTTTATGACAAGTGCTATAATTCTTTTCAAAAATACGCCTAAATTATTTCTATTATTATTTTTTTTTTTTTTTTTTTTTTTTTTTTTTTTTTTTTTTTTTTTTTTTTAATTCACCAGCATACGATCTTAATAATCGCCTTTATACACTTTATGAGAAGGTTTGAATTCCCGCATATTGTTCATAACAATTCCATATCAATGGCATGAAATTGAATAAAACTGCTCACGCTTTAAGAAATTTAATAGGACAACATTGATCGTTTTCGATAATTCGCGCCGCACACCCCCTTGCCTTTAGCAATCTATTGATGCAAGCAAATGGATGACGCCATGTCAATCATAGAAACATGGAATTTTCGACATCGCTATGACCGAATATACAATAAAGTTCAGCCTGTGAGTCAAGTCCTTGAAGTATTTTTATATGAATGACTGCTAATAACAAGGACTTTACACCTAAATGTATGAAAAGAAAATCCATTTGAACATATATATATATATATATATATATATATATATATATAAATATATATATATATATATATATATGTATTGCGACATCGCTATGACCGAATATACAATAAAGTTCAGCCTGTGAGTCAAGTCCTTGAAGTATTTTTATATGAATGACTGCTAATAACAAGGACTTTACACCTAAATGTATGAAAAGAAAATCCATTTGAACATATATATATATATATATATATATATATATATATATACATATATATATATATATATGTATATATATGTATTGCGTTCATAATTAATAAAAGCAAGTAGAAACATTATAGTCGACCACTAAATATCCTACACCTACACGCTTCACTTAATACGGTTATTCGAATAACGTCTATTCAAAGTAGACCTTATATGGTGGCGGTCAGAAAAGCTATTCGATCCGTTTCAAGTGGTCAGTGCACCAAATGTCATCAAAATACCTCAATAATTGCGATCTGTAGTTTGAGCACAAGAATGCAATAGTGTCAGACGGACAAACGGACAGACAGTCTTAACAGCATCCAATGAGTGAATGCAATGAAAGGTGAATTTATGTGTGTCAAGTCCTTCTGACTGTTTTATATATATTCGTACAAATATAATACACTCTGTGCCACATGTAGTGTAGGCTAAAATAATTTTAAATCGTCCCCAGCCTTTTTTAAAGTATATTGCCTCTATATATCTGTATCTTTTATAGGCAATCGTAATGGTTCGCCTGTAAGAGTTGCTCTGCCTTAAATATATGTGTCTTTGTAAGACTTTTGAAAGTTTAATATAATAAATAAATAAAGTTTTTTGCATAATTTTAAAATTTTATCCAAATTATAATCTTATAATTATTTTTATGTGGTAATTAAAAATTTTTTTTTATTCGAAAACTAAATCCACTATAAACAACATGCCGGACAGAATGAAAAAATGAATATTTTATACGCGTATTACATAAAAATTAGTGAAACATGAACAATAAATAATGAAATATGCAAACCCAATAAAGAACAACAATTAACCGCAAACGTGATATTCCAACTAGACCGACCTCAAGGTTTTCTATAACAACCAATGTTACGTATCGTCATCATGAATATGTAAAATTCTGATGCCACCTAATGCAGAGATTTTTCTCAAAAAAAAAAAAAATATTATTGTCATACAATTTGACCTTTAAATACTCTACGCCAGTTCAACAAATCGAAAGTTTTCATTCAACTTCACGATAAAGTAGATTAATTTTTTTATAAATTATTAAAAATTAGGTCTTGCCACATAAAGGCTTATTTTTCAAGAAAATGTTTAAATGAATTGAAGTAAAAAAAAAAGTTTGCTGCAGTTAATTTTTACATTTTCAATTTCATCATTAATTTTCATCATAAAATATTAAAAATGAGTCCGTCTTGTCATACAAAAAAGCTTACTTTTCATGATAACTTTTATAAAGTGGGAGCGTGAAAAAGTTCACCAAACCGATCTAAATTTTACACCGAAATACGTGATACATATGTATTGCAATCTTTCAAAACAAGGCATTATATGGAGAAGTTTCCGAAAATTAGTCCATTCGAAGTCATTTCCAATAAGGTTTACAGTTAGGTTGAAACACGATTAAAACGCGTATCAAACTTGATTAGATTATCTGAAAAATTGCGACCTGCATGGGTTGAACACAGAAATAGATGGGCAACAGACAGACATACGGACAGCACAAAACGATTTAGATATGATTTGGAAAATAATTCTGAATCGATCGATATGATAAAGGATTGAGATTGATTCTGAGGCCCTTGTGAGTATTACATGCATCCACACACACTTAATACACCTCACACCCTGGCTGCATGTATTTAGCATTTTTAAGAGTTTTTTAAATATCAAATTTTAATAAAAGAACTCAGGGAAGTTAATATTTAAACGATTCTGCATTCATTCCTTAAAAGTGCTACATGGACAAACATTTTTCGTCTCGCTGTCGCTGCTTTCGCGGTTGATATTGGCTTGGATGTACATGGCCATCATAATTCATGTGCATGCGTCATATGCTGACTTAAAACCGTTCAACTGGCATCGCTACAATTCTATTAGTAAGATCTTTGAAATTTGCCAATGAATACATCGATCAAATTGAGATAAAGTTTAACGATTCACTTTTTGTCTGTTTTTGCCCCCTTTTCGAACTATCAGTTTTGTCCACCGACCACTACCCCAAAGCGATATTAGCAAGTGTGCCATGCGCTCTTTTTTTTATGTGTATTTATACAAAAGGAAACGGCCTTCGACCAGGAATAAGCAAGTGCTAGGTTACTACGTGGTTAAAGAACTTTAGTGACACAAATACACATGCATGCACGTATACAATAACAGACACATACAAACATATAAACACTCACTCAAGTCCTCGCTTACATTTGTTTCTCTATAACTACGTAAATATATATGTATGTACGGACATGAAACACCGGTTCCCATTTCAGCCATTTACGTTTCAATAAAATACACTGCAACACAAAAAAAAAAAATTAAAAATATCTCTATGAGCGTAGCTACATTTACTGTATGCATATATAACTGATTATAAGGTACTACCACTTACAGGGTTTCATTAATGATTCATGGATAAAAAGAATTTCTTTTTACAATTTTTATAGATATCGTCAATAGGATAAAACCTTTCCATTGACAACAACCAAATATTGATTCCATACCGTCATAGTTAACTTCATTCTTGTTCGCCTAAACAACGATTCTTCTCGTAGTCCAAAAATTTTAAAATAAACGACTTAACCCGAAGGCATATGTTGTTAACTGAATTCTTTGTATAAAATTGGAAAATTGACATAATTCACACGCCCACAAATAAACCACAACCAAAAAAATTAAAATTTTTAAAGAAATTTCATCTATAGTTTTTAAGCTACGGCACTCGGAGAAGATCATGAAAATCGTTTATATTAAAAGTCTAGCAAATCTGTTTCCCTGATAAGAAAAATCCTTGCTACTGTTACACATATTTATATAATACTTAAATGATGGCAAGATGCAAAAAATATTATGTAATGAAAAAACAATTTCATCCAAATCCTAGAAGTCAGAAGTGCATGTTACTTACGTTTATTTGCGGGCCGACAAAGCGGATAACCCTACTCTTGCAATAGCAGCCTTAAAGCTTTCTCATTTGTCTAGGAATACACTAGAAAACTAGCATTCGTAATACCCAAAAGAAAGCGTCACAAAGCAAGTTAGTCATAGCCGTTCTTCACACGTGCTGCTGCGAAGCAGACTTGCCGACGAAATCACGCATAAGTGAAATGCTTTTATTTAAGTTGCAATATAAATGTAAAATAGTCTCAAACTTTCCGAGTAAAACGAAAATGCGCCAATGTTGACGATTTGCTTCGAATATTTTAAAATGCACGCACGAACCGGTAGCAAATATCCAATAACTTGCAAATATGTGTTCTCTATAAAACGGTTGATTTATGGCCGATTAAAGTCGGTTGTAGCTCGTCAATCGACAGGGAGGGTTTCAGCTGTCGATATCGAACAAACTCGATTTTGGGTATTGATTATCGACTTGCCGTCAATAAAATATGCATACATCTTACAATCTGATCAGAAATCTTTCGATTTCTGTCGCGTAACATATTCATAGTATGATCGAGTTTACTAGACGACAGGTCAAATCAAGTATAAATCGGCCAAAGGATACACTCAAAAGTTGCCGATGAAATCAGCCGCGGGTGCGCGTGGACGCGCGATCTATAAATGCTTGTTTCTATTTTTTTGCCGATACCTTTCGGAAAGTAGTTTTCAAGTTGCTGTTCCACCTTTACCTGCGGCACACAGGCGCGCGTCCATTTCGCTATTTAATTTGAACATTTTTGTGTGTTGTAATTGTAATTGTATTTGTATTTGTAATTTGTACTTTGCCTTAATGCAATTGTAACACCACTGCCGCACGCAATGCTATAAACGGAAATGCAGTTATGAAAATAAATGCATATAAGCATATCGCAGGCCTACACATTTATATTAACTGACATGAACGTACACGACTGCTTTTCCTGCCTTGCTTGCTATCAACTTTATTCAATTTGCACCTATGCAGATCTCTGCTGTTACACGGTCTTCCCGCATATATCCGATACGTTTGCAGGCCTATGTGTAATGCAAATAATGCCAAGTCTCTCATCCACTTTATATCGTATATGCGTTTGGTTGTGTGTGTGTTCGCTTTTTTTGCTTTGTTTTTCATATGATGTTAGCTCGTGCATAAAATTTCTTTTGTTTGTGTTGAAAGACTAGAAATATTCGAACAATAAATAAAAGTTTTATAATTGTTGATTTTTATAATATAAGAGCGAACTATATTCGATGTAACATTTTATGACTAGCTATGCCGTTTTGTGTTTGTATTGTATATATGCACAAAATACATTTTTTACCTTCACTTTGTCGCTTTTAATTAGCACAACAGTTAAAAAAACAAAAGAAAAAAAGAGAAAGAGAAAGACTCTGCGAACTTGGTAATTAAGGAAATCAATAATTATATACATAAATATAAATATTAAAAGCATTCAAATGAAATAAAAACTTTTCAGCGTTTCCTATAAAAAAAAAAAACAAAAAAAAAAAAAATTCATGAAAATATTGATAAATTATTTCCGCGACCAAGTAAGGAAAAAAAATGTTTTTCCAAAATTCAATTTTATTCGTCGTTTTATTCGGTCGTATGATCAGTTCAAGACCTCCTCGACACCTTTTTCTCATAGTATGATTTTTTAAAATACTCTTTTTACCTTACGCCCTGAGCAATGCATCATTCTGATGATTGAGATCCTTTCCTTATGATTTGCTGACAAGTAATAGTCGCTGGACATCAAATCTGTAGAATACGAAAAAAACGTGTACTTTGCAGGAGTTTCTTTATGAACAAAAGTGCTAAGAAATTTAAAAGTGCATATGTGCCTCAAGAAGCGCAAGTCGAAAGTCGAAAGTCGAAACTTGGAACGCGGATCAGTTGGTCATTATTATTGAACCTTACCAAGATTTTGCACAAGAAAAGTTCCAAAACGTAGTTCATACTCGCCCACAAATTTATCGCTTTCAACCCTAAGGCCACAATTTTTGTAGAAGAGTTCAATGAAATTCGAAATGTATTTGAATTTCTGACGTGATGGGATGGAAAGTCATTCTTCTAATAATAATAAAAGCACCACTGATTTGACTTGACGTCAACTTCATTTGGGATTTTGTTTGAAATTTTCTCAACTTTATTGCAATTTCAATAAACACATTAATTAATTAATCATAATCGGACAGTGACGAACACAAACATTAATCTGTTTATTTTATTCATTGCACAAAGACTTACAGTTCGTGACTGGGTTCTTTTTGCTTTTCTTTTGTGTGTCCGGAAAAACAAAAAGGAAATTAAACAAAACATATTCCTTGGCATTTTATTAAAATCAGAAATTAAATCTTAGAAATTGTTTTTTTTTTTGTTTTTTCTGTTTCACAATTAATTTGAAGGAAATCCTGTAACCAAGCATTTAAAGCTTAGATATCTAGCATGGAAACTTTATCCCTGCAGAGCAGAGAGCACATGCAGCAATCGGATTTTTATAAATGCATGTCGTATGTAAGTATAAACAAAAAGTTTACACTTCATTTTCTTTACATTTTACGAGACCATACGTTTATGCTTTTATATCTATGCACGTGTATGTGTATGCGTGTGCCATAGGCTCTCTTTCTTTCTTTAGTTCGGTATAACTTACGTAGCGTTGTTGTCTGTTGATAATAATTTCGTGGCAGTTAAATTTGCATAAAATTCGCACACGTATACATATGCAAGTATGTGTCCGGGTGTAAACTTTTTTATTTACATTTTTAAGCTGACGTATACAAAGCTATTAAAATAAAACTACACACATGCTCAAGCACACACGCACAAGCACATGCATACAAAATGCTTACATAAAAATTTAATGCATATTAAGTCAAGTACGGTTTTGTTGTATTTTCATGTAGAAACAAGACAAAAACAAAAAATGATTGTGTAAAGGAGTTAAAGTTTTTCAAAAATATAAAAAATGTAAGAAAACAGTTAAAAATTCGTAGAATTCATAGAACAATTTTTAACTTAAAAATTCTTTAAAGATCTCATCTCAGTAAGTTAACGATGCGCGCACAAGTCCCATTAAAACAAATTACTTATTATGTTAAATGAACGTTTTATTGATCCTATCGCGAGCTAATAGCACATTGAATGCACATTTAAAGGATCTAACGAAGAGAACCAACTCCACTTGGGATGTCAGTGTAAAGCAGTCATATGCAGCTTTTTGTCAAATATTAATTGTAGAAGAAGTTGCGGTTATGCGGAGGAGGCCTGATAGAATATAAAACGTCCGTGCGTCATAAAAAGATCTCTCGGCTTTTGAGGCCAACGACAATACGATCTATTTTCTAAAAGGGAGAAGAACAATATCTGGAGACAATGCAATGGAGAGAATAGCATACGTTAGCTTATTATTGCCGCCGCATTCTTGAGCAAATTTTTTAATGTGCACTCGCATGCGATCCTGTTATAAAATCTCGACCTTTGCTCAATTGCAGTAGTTATTGTTGCCAATGTGCCTTTAGAAAAGAAAAGAGATTCCATTCGATCGAAGCAATTCATAACTTCCTACACCTAGCTGTAGGTCCTCCAAGCCACGATTCTTAGAAAATTAATTTCAAATGCTTGCAAAGCAATTGACTAAGCGAGTATTTGACAAATTTCGGCGAAATTAGCTTTCGCAGACATTGCCAATCGACCGCTGATCAAGCATCGATCGTATGGTGCGTGCATTTCATATTCACCATTTTCGCCTCGATAATCGATAATCGATATGAGAACATAACTCGCATTCATGATATTTACGAATAATGGATTTACATATGATACCACCGATATATGCCAACGATTTCTATTTTCTTACAGTTGAAAGTAAAATTCAATTCGAATTTTTAAGTAAATTTACGCCTTTTATGTTTTGTTTTTCTTGCCTTCTTTTTACGACCAATAAATCGAAACAAAATCACCATAAATATCCATTAAGATAAATAAGCAAAATTATTGCTTACTTAAACAAAAATGTAAATAAAGAAAAAAAGTATGTATGTATGTATGTATATTGTCCGTCAAATAAATGCCAAGTGCAAGCGCAAAAATAAAACTGACAACCTGCTAAATTGTTTTAACTCGGTTCATGATAACGATGACTTATGACTGCTGACTGATGACTGATGATAATCACAATGGAAGCGATGAGATGCGAGTATTGAAAGATTATCATGTTTGCAATCATTGTCGGAGGTGGGGTTAAGTCTTCAACATTTAACACTTTGAAGAACATAGAAGGAAGGGAAAGGCATAGCAAATGATAAGATGTACATTAAGCCTGACTAAGCTTGCTGCCAATAACCGAAAATCTCTTGTCGCATAAGCTACTTCTACACGATAAAATTTACTATTTTCGAAGTGAGCGAAACTTAAAGAAGCAAATAGCATTCAATTAAAATCGTAATCGAAAATATTACTTAGTTAAACTCAATTAACTAACTGCTAAATAAAATATAGTGATGGATATAAGCAAATTGGCGAATATTCGACTTTTACAGTTATTCGACTGAAGTCTAAGAAGTGGTCTCATGACACAACGCAATGTTTGTTTAAATTGTTACTAATGACTTGCACACAAGACATGCACGGATACTTAATTAGTGACCAGAACACAATCAAACTGTAGCACTGTAGCTGTCAAGTCACGTTTCTGTAATATATCGATCGATCAATAGTTTCTGAGACTAAGTAAATCAGTAAATAAAATTCGATTGAAGCTATCAACGTAGTCGCCTTCAATGCAACTGATGCTATAACCAATCCAGCGCTTTTCTAACATTTCAATATAGGTTTTAGAGACCTATTTGGCAAGAGTTTCACTCATATGCTTCAAGTTCCAAAATGACGTCATCATTGAATGCAAGTCTTGTTTTGCTAGAGCATCGTTTCGAAATTTTGCAAGCAGATAGACCCTAGTGTCCAGATTCGAAGAATGCGCTGGGTGAGGCGGCAATTAGAAGAAGAATTGTATTCATGCAATTTTTTATGCCAGCCATCCAGTCCACTGTTTCGAAATAACATTCTCCATCTCACTGTCGTCTGATATCTTTAGATTTAGAGATATCTTGCAACTTAACTTTTCGCTTGTCGAGAATAATATTTTAGATTTTTTTTTTTTATGGTTTCTGGTATGAGCACATTTTTTAGTAATCTTGCGTAACTTCTCGACACTTATGAAAAATACTTGGCACAATTACAAATCGTTGTTAATCGAACAAAATAACCACGATTTCGAACAGAAATATCCTTTGTTTCACAATAACGAAATGATAAAAAATTTCTTATTCTATTTGTTACTTTGATCGTAGCTGTAAATTCAATCGTCTACCAGCTTAAGTTAGTCTATAGCATATTTGGTTGTCGAAATGAATTAAATCATTTAAAAGCCTTATAGCGTTCTGAGGCCTTTTGTGTTATACCCTCCGCTACGTGTGGGACAAGGGTATATTAACTGGATGAGATTGTTGACCGATTCTCGTTTTCTTGTGTTCTACACTACAAGCTGCAATTTGTGAGATACTTTGATGATATGTCGACGCAGACGTGATTTGGACCAAGGGCGAACCCTATTGAAAATGACTGAGATCAAAATACTTTTTCGATCATTTCCCATACAAGCCTTTATTTTGAAAAGCCGCTATATGAATAACGGTAGGGTGATGTAGAGTGATAGCGTTTTTAGAGGCGTTTTCATTGCCTTTAATTTTACTTTCTTTTTCATCTTTTAAGTATTAACCGTTTGAGCGGTCAAGCAGCGCGATCGCGCTGTTCAGATTTCATGTCGAGAAAACCGGGACAGCTTTGAAAAAAAACTGTCGAAGAATCCCAAGCAGCGCGATGGCGCTGTTTACATTTTATTTCAAAACTGTCTGGGTTTTCTCGGCAGTGTTTTTTCAAAACCGTGTGGGACTCAAACGGTTAAGTTTAGCTTTATTTACAAATATAAAATGGTTTCGATATATTTTGGCAAATTTTTTAATTACATACATTGCTTGGCTTCGCACATAATTCTTTCTATATAACTCAGCGAAGCTGTCGATCAATATTTCGTACTCTACGTCCTTTATGTTTATAAGTAAATCATAAACAACCATCTGCGATGTACACAAACATAAATTTATTTATTTTCATGGACTAAAGCTATTTGCAACAAACTCCACAGTCATCGTCATCGTCATCGTCGTCATCACCAATGCCATCGTCAACTACAACATCTACGTTATGTGGCAAACATTTATTTTCTATGACTAATTAAGTTTTTCATGGACCATAATGTTTTCTCTATTTCTGTTTATCTTGCAGATGCAATCGCATGAAAAAAAAAAGAAAGGAAAAGAAAAGAAAAACAACTGTAAATAAGACAGCATTCCAGTATTACGATAAAATTTCAGCTCACTTCACTTCATTCTATGATTTATAACAATGTACAAGGAAGCCGGGAAAAAATAATAAAAAGAATATTTGTCTACCGCGCATTAAGCGCGGACACAAAAATATCTTACTCGTTAAAAAGCGTTAGGTAATCAAGTTTGCCACATGTTGGCCTTGATAATGTATTTGTTTAATACTTGACGGTTTCTGATTTGAATGCTACTGTCATGGTCAAGGTTATATTTTTTCATGCGTTTTTGTAAAATTCAACGCAAGGCCAAACACTGTTTCAATTTCATACTCGCTTAGTTCTCTGGGAAACATTACAGGAACCGTTCGTTCTTCTGGATTTTTTTTTTTTCGCTCATTTCTGTTGAAAATGAAAAAAGCATGCATTGCCTTCAGCGCAAGCCTGACAAAGAAAATGAAATGGATTATGATTTTTTTTTTTTTTTTAATTATAATAAAAAGTCATTAAAAGAATGTTTGAGAAAAAAAAAAGAACACTAAAAGAGCATTTAATGAATTTACAATGAAATTATTTTATGATTTAATGATCCATAAAGTAAATAAATAATCGGCTTATATTTAAGAGCAGAACCAAATGCACGAAAGAGGATTACTTACACCTAGAACCTAATCATTACGATTCAATTCTTGGACAATAATAATTAAAGAATTAAATGAAAATTGTAATTAAAAAAAAAAAAAAAAAAAAAAAAAAAAAAAAAAAAACGCTTCATGTATTCTAGAATCGGCCGAAGTGAAGCTTGAAAATCGCAATATTTAATATAGTTTTTAAAGTAATAAAAGCTTTCCAGTTCAGATTCAGTAATAATACCATTTATTCACGTTCTGATATTTTTTATCTTTGAGAAAATTGATTCACATTCCATCGGTTCTACAGCATCGATGAACGGTGAAAACTCCCAAACAGGTCTCCCAATCAACTCACATTCATAGATAAACTAAGCATTGAGACAAGAGTATAGACTAACGTACGCTATAAAATAAAATTTGTAAACGAAAATAGACCTAAAAAAAAAAAAGATCAAATTTCCAAATCCATCAAATAATTTCTTCATTACGATAGAAGGAACCGATATCAATTGGAGATCTGAAAAACAGCAAAAAAAACAAATAGAAACACTAAACTGGACAATCGGCCATCTATTAAATACCCTACATCAACCCACAGTTATTCATATAATGAATTTGCCAAAACCAAGCTTTTCATAAGAAGCGGGAAGCGGTTGAAAAAGTGAGCAAATCCGAAGCAGATGAAAATTTTAATTTTTGTTTTTTTTTTTTTTTTTTTTTTTCAAATACAAATATGAAAAGAATGTAACCATGTTATATATATGTGTGTGTGTTTACTATCCTCAACATTATTATTATTATTATTATGTTGAATGTAGCGAAAAGTCTACCCATTTGAAGTTCATTTCCAAGTTACTTATATTTTAGCTAAAGTCAATATTTTCACTTTTATTTTAAGAAACTATTTATTTATCGAAATTCGACACTTAAAAGAAACTTAATAATACTTGGCGTGGGGAAGTAAAAGTCGCATGTTTTCGATGCATTTTGTGTATTTTTTCTCGAGAAAACAAAACCACATCGTAAACTGACGTAAAAATTGCCCACGTTCTGATACGTTCAAGGGAAGTACCTTAAATGAAGTCTTAGTACTGTCTTGCGCAGTGCATCCTTGAAATGTTTTGGAAAATTCGTAAAAGAGATTTTCATCAATTTTCTCTCTCAAGTAATAGTGATGTTTATTTTCAAAAGAATTCAGCTGAGATTTGATGTGCCATCAATTCCACGTGCGTTCCACTTCAAGTGATATTTACGACAAAATCACTCTGATCGGACATAACCTCACCTTATGGGTGGGTATTAACTACTAGGAAGGATTTGCTAAATTTTTGCTTCAAATACACATCACATGAAAAACATAACTAATTTTACTTCAAGTCGAGTCGAACTATTCGTTTTCTATGAAATGAAAATTATGTATAAGTTGAACATACAGTCTCTACCGCCTACTTGTTTGTCATGTCATATTGCGATTTAAATTCACAATATATTATCCCATGTTAGTTTTCGCGTTGAACTTTTACCAGTTCGTCCTCCACATTCGTCTAACATGTAAAATCATCATCATTTCCTCCATCGTCCACTCCATCCCTGATGAAACTAAAAATATCATGAAATTATTGCAATGTTCTACGGATAACGGATTACCAGGCTTCTTTCGCTTGTCCTTTCCTCTCTCTCTCTCTCTCTCTCTCTCCTTTTTATATTTTATTTTTTCTCTTTTGTCTTGTTTTGTTTTATCTTGTTTCTCGTCATTAACTCATTCTGCATGAATTCTATTTAATGTATTGGAACCAACAAATTCTCAGCTCTGGTTGCTCTCGACATATATTACATATATGAGTGAGTTTTAGAATTGCTGCGTAAACATGGAATAAAATTATCGGGTGGATTGTGAAATATTAAGTTTAAATATTTACAAAAAAAATTCGCAATTGAAAATAAACATAAACATAACTATAACAAAATCTTTTATTTTATTAAAATGCAGCAAATATTTGTGGAGAGAGTCTCTTCAAAATATATTTTACTCTCCACTTTTAATGGAAGCGCAGCCTGTAAATAAGCCAATTAGTTTAAAAACTAAGCAATAGTTAACGCGGATGCTATTTATTGTGATAACAGTGGGATTGTTTTTTTGCAACTGAGGTTATCTTAAATTAAAGTTAAACGTACTACTGTGCACTTTGCGCTAGAATCGAATGATGATCAATTGTAGTAACCGTAAACTGCATCTTGCTCCCATAATGTTGCGGTTACCAAATGCGATAGCTTTAATGAAACCAAGTGAAAATCTTATAGACGGGCAAGGGTGACCATTAAATACTCTACACCACTTCACCTAGTACAGTTATACACTCGCTTAGGATAATCATACACATTTTTCTAATAGAAATGAAAGTCCGCTTATTGAACGATGGCGAGAATGTCACATGACGTGGTGCAATTTTTGCCAATCGTACCAATCGTTTCAAAATTTTATTATTTTTCAGTTTCTATTATTAAAAACGAGAAATTAGACTTTCTTTCCGTACAAGGGCTTGCATTTCATCATAGCCCCTAAATATGCTTAAGCCTAAAAGATTGACCCAGCTGGTCCAAATTCCCTACTGTTAATTTTCTTTACTAAAAAAAAATTGCTCCTATGGAATAATTTTCATCATCAAATATCAAAAATTGAACCATTTTCAGAAAGGCTTACTATATATGAAAAATTTTATATGGAGTGAGATGCAAGAAATAGAACCATGTGGTACAAATTTGATCCAATTAATTTTTATGTCAAATTACTACCATGTAACAAACATGAAAGGGTTTACATTTCCTGAGAATCTTTATGCGATGGTTTCCAAAAAATAGACCTACGTGATCCGAGACTCGGTAAAATTGATTTCTATGTCAATTTACTACTATGAACCAATTTTCACCGTGAAGTAGTGAATATTAGACCTTTCCACCAAATAAGGATTTTGTTCTCGTAGGAATGGTTATATGACAGGAGTTTCAAAAACTTTCCACAGCTGAACCAAATTTTTCACACTAATTTAGAAGATCGAAGTACTATTACTTAACCGCTTTTGTCAAGAAATTTTGAAAATTGCAATTTTTTTCCATATAATGACCTTTTAGAATACGGCGTTATATGAGGAGTGGTCGAAAAAGTCGACTTATCCGAATCATTTTCAATAGCGTTCGTCCTCGGCTCAAAATGCGTTAACGTAGCAAATTTCACAAAGTATCTCAAAAATTTTGACTTTCAGGGTGAACTTACATGGGCAGACGTCAAGTTTAAATCTATTCAGAAAACTATTCTGTTGCTGAATTCTGAATCGATCGGTATAATAAAAGGTAGGTCTATCTTAAGCCCTTCTGGGTGTTAAGTGTGTTCGCACAAAGGTACTATATCCTGTACTGTGAGTGTTGTAGGGTATAACTAGAAAAAATGAATAATGTAACCCCAAGAACAATGGAATGATAAGCATGCACTAATATTATATTTGAAAATCATTCTATCTAATCAACTAAAGCTACACGTGTAAGACGTCGATGTTGTTAAATTTGAGTTGATTTGATCTTAAGCCTAATTAAGCGTTCAGACGAAGGACTCAAGTTCTCAATAGCGACATATTTTGTGATTGCTTGCGTTAGTATCATCTGCGTGTCAGTCTGCAAAGTTTCCGAATAATCTGAAGGCTAAGTGCAACCTCAAATTTGTATTTATTTATTTTCCTAGCACTTTTGCGCTTAGTGCGCATCTCCTGAATTGATTGATTTAGATAGAGATAAATTAGAAAACTAGTTCGCTTCAAGTTGACTATATATTAAGAAATATATAGAATTTAAAATCGGGCAATTTCGCAATTAATTATGATATGACAATGCGTTCATCGAGTAGCCTTTTAAAGAAACGATAAAAATTTATGTCAAATTTAGTAACTGATATTTTGTATCGCAATTGCGTAGGACCTTAAAATCCAATCTCGAAACAAAACCGTTTGGCACTTGAACTTTAAAGAAGTGAAGTCGAACTGGCTGAAGAAATTGAAAACAATTTTAACGATAATACTCAGCAATTTATTCGTGACATTTGTGAAAGCTTGCTTTCACAATTTACACCACTTAAGTTAAATACATAGGCTGTACAGTTATAAGATTTATTGAATATTTAAAGTTGGAGCGAGTCATGTTTTCCAATTAAAGAAGACAAGTGTTTTGAGTCTTAAATTTATTTATTTAATACATCACTCAATAAAGTCGCAGGTTGCCTTATTCGGCTATTGTCAAGTCTTATACGATTGTCAGGTAATGTCAGTGGTCTTGTCGAGCCGGAACCCTCCGGAACGTCGTTCTGGTACTTCCTTTTTGGACAGGAATGCGTTTCGGAACTAAAAATGATTTCTGATAATGAGAATTTATAATAAACATTAGAAGACGGGTGAAAAGTGGGGG
>KK500132.1:0-22288 GCA_000688715.1 Glossina pallidipes | reverse complement strand
AAGGAGAAAAAGTTTTTCATTTTCAAAGACGCACCCACGAGAGAAAAGAAGAAGCCAAAAAAGCACAAATGGCTGTTAAATTTTAAATAATTAGGATATAAAGATTCATTTGTTGAATCAAAAAAAAAAAAAAAAAAAAAAAAAAACACAAATGCTTGTTAAAAAAAATCAAAAGCAAAAAGTCATAAAAGGAGAAAAAGTTTTTCATTTTCAAAGACGCACCCACGAGAGAAAAGAAGAAGCCAAAAAAGCACAAATGGCTGTTAAATTTTAAATAATTAGGATATAAAGATTCATTTGTTTTTTTAAAAAAAAAAAAAAAAAAAAAAAAAAACAAATGCCGACTGAAGTCGATCAAATCGTTTGTGATGTCACAGTGATACTAGAAAGAAAAAGCCCAGAATTCCCAATAACTATTCAAGTCGATTGAGAGTTGAAAGTGAAAATGAAAACAATTTTGACCAGTTTTTGCATTAAACTGATATTAAATTATTTTGAGTGTACTTGGAATTCGCCATAAAGCGAAACGAGAATTTTCTCTGTCTTGTTTCCTCATGAGATATGAGCAATAAATAAAAATCATTAAAAAGGAAAATGTGTTCTTTAAATTAATGACGCTTTAAAAACACTTGTTTCAGTATTCTTGTGTTTATTTATTTCTGTGCATGTTTTGTGATGATTCATATTATTTATGATTATTTATATTTTATTTTCTCTTATTTATTTATATACTATTTGGCTCAATTCTTCATTTGTCACTTGGTACACAATTCCAATATTTTGGTCTTTTGAAAGCAAAAAAAAAAAAAAAAAAAAAAAAAAAAAGAAGAAAAATTGCTTAGTTATTTTTAGATTTCTAGCAAACACTCTGTCTTAATGTAATGTATTTTTATGTTATACTTGAAATCAAAGATCGAAAATATGCTACGTTTGCCACTCTCGCTTCTAACACACTTAAAAAAGGACATCAGAAAATCCATCCATCATAAAAAAGGTGAAGCTTTTTTTTTGACAGCATCGTCCTATAAATTTTTATCCGAAAAAAGAACCGTACAAACATGCTTTGTTGCATTATATAGTTCTCCCATAATTGTACCTAATTCTTATATACCTCGGAAACCCTCAGCATATGATATGCCAAAGTTTATAATCGAGACGTTAACGCTCTAAATAAAGTTTCGAGACCACATGATGAAAAGAAAAAGTAAAAAAATTTTAATTTTTTTTTCTATTTTATAGGCGACCTGTAACGCCTCGATTTATTTAATCTTTGAAGTCAATCTGACGAATGTGAAAAAAAAAGAGGATTTTCAATCCCCTTCGTTCTACTACATAAAATTTTTCAATTCAATGCAATCAAGACTTTTACAGGTGGGGCAGAAAATTATTCGTCCACACCGATCGAGAATAGCTACGGTTATCTCTAGCAATGCTTGTAAGAGAATGTGATTTTGGCTACCATAGTACATTATTAGATAGACAGATGACATTGCTTCTCACTCATATTCTCGGTAAAAAGTAACACAAACCACTTTATCATAAATTCCTTAATAAATTAATATTTAAGTAAAATATGAATAAAGCGTGGAAACAGTTAATGCGTACATAGGATCTCTTACTTGAACTAAACAACCGTTCACTTGCGTTGGCGTGTTCATCTCATTTGTGTGTCTTGTGGAGGGACTTATAACTTAGTGGTTGTTTTAAAAGTAAAAGTCAACGAAATGGATGACCAGGCTGTGACCTAGCGAGCAAAAGAAGAAAACAAACCTTCATGCTTACGCATGCAAATTTGTGTGAATGTGGCGAAGAAAACGACTGTGAAAGCTCTGGTGGTTCGCCGCCAGAAATTACGAATACCAATATCATATGCAAATTTATAGTCACGTTATTCGCTAATAGAGATGAAATTGTGTACGTTGAACCCCAAAATGAATTCTGGCCATGCGCTTATCTCTCAACTTGCATGTTCTATCGCAAAAGTGCCTATAAAAAAAGTGTAGTTACAAGCGTTTAAAAAGTTTAGTTTAACTGCGATGATAGGTGCAAAAACACCAAGTTAAGTTTTCCGATTTTCTTGTTCTCTGAAAAAGTTACGATACCTACGATATATTTATCAGTGTTCTTGAAAGCCTCATCTCAGCTTTATATAGTTTATGATAAGATACATACCTAAATTCCGATAGAATTCGTAGATAAATAAAAAGGTTTGCATTATGACGCTTTTTTGCAGTTATTGCGTTCTGTCTGTATGTTTCTTCGTCTAATGAGTAAATATATAACTAAATAATTGATTAACTGCATCGACTTTTAAAGTACATATGATTTGTTTTTCAGCGTAACCTCTGTACAAATCTAAAGCATACCATAACATACGTACGCTTATACCTTAGCTGGAGAGTAAGTTCGAATTTTTTTTCTCATTTATGGCTGTATGAAGGTTTTTAAGAAGAAGAAGAAGAAGAAAAATTAAAGACAAATACACTCGAAATTCTTAGAAAGCATAATATGGGCATTGTTTCCCATGCTCATGCACTATCACCTCTCATTCCCCACTCGCTCCTCATTCTTCTCCTCCTTTCTTAGTGCTACGCATGCCAACGAAAAACATTTTCATATGCGTTGACAAAATAATTCAGTTAGTATTTTGTATTAAAATATCAAAACAAACAAAAACGCAAAAAAAAAAAAACATTTTTTTTTTTCTTTTATGATAAATCGCTTTTAATATGAAAAAATTCTTTACACTTACAAGTTTCATTAGCAAAGCGAAAAACCGGGAGAACTGGCATGACATAAGATTTAAATACACAACAAGTACAGGGTCTTGAAAATATCATTCCGAACCGAATAATAAGATATTATGAATAGATTATAAATCACTTTCATCCATCATACCCATCCTATCCAATCCTATCCAGATCAACAATTAACAGATATTGTCACGGTATTTAAAAATAACAAAATTCACCGCCTAATTACGCCGCAAATATTAATAAATTTGCAAAAACCTATTCCATCTTAATTAAAAGCAATAAACAATTCGCATGAAAAGGCACTTTCTTTCCATTTTATACTCGAAAAAGAATTCGCAATGCGAACAGTCAATAACCAAATAATTGTATGCGATGGCATCGTCCGCAACCCAACCAACAATCAATTTAATTAAAAATACGTAAGAACTGTACTAATGGCGAAATATAAACCTGCTCTCCTCTCATTTCGTAATAGAAACGAAAGCAGCAAAAATTAAGGCAACTACCTTGCACTCATCTTATAGGATGTCCTTGAATTTTTGTAGAATTTTCTGCCTAAAAGTAAGCTATGATAATATGATATTTTAAAAACATGCCCACTGTATGCCACACTTTCATATTGTTGCTCAGTTGCTTACGTGGAAAATCGGAAAAACCCAAATTAAAATAATTAAAAAATAACTCAAACCGCAGGCGATTTCCTACACTCGTAGATTCATCGAATGCGACCCCTATAAACGAGAATAAAATCTGCACTTGTCAATCCACTTTTGGTCACATCCCGTATGCAAAGAAAATTCTTATATGCACTTAATCTAAAGTGTAAAACGATCTACAGTTGAAATAACCCAAGGGGCATAAGGAAAAACAAAACGACAAAAAGGCAAAATTTTGAAACGACCAAGTCCTAGGTAAGAGAACATATCCTTATGAAAAACAATAGAAAGCAATATATATACATATATGCGTATATTGTCTTTAGCGATTTATGATTTGCCATACGATTAAGTTTTAAAAGAATTCTGCAGTATTTTTAAAAAACTTTCCAATTCGGACTATGCAGAATAACTTTCAGCCCGACATTGCTCTTCAGTAGTAATTTAACTGAAACAGAAGTGGCAGTCACCGTGACGCCAGATGTAACGCAACCCACACATCTGCACTTCCAATACCCCCTTGACCGTAAATTAAGAATGGAAAGAATTCGCCAGAACATATTACAATACCTTGCCAGAACATGTTAAATGGAGAGATTCAGAATCCTGTCATGTCCTATACGTATCCGGCAGAACTGAAGAAAATCAGAGCATATTAAATGACTTTTGGGGGAGGTTGAGACTCCTGTCGTATTCTATCCGTGTCGGGAAGGACGTATCCGGAAGAACTGAAGAAAATCAGAGCGTATTTAAGACCTTACGAAAAGGCTCGGAATCTTATCGTTTCCTAACCACAATCATTATTGGTCAGGTCATTTTAACCTTTTGCTTCTTCTCTTCCTAACATTTCCATTAAAAAAGTGTAATTTATTTGGAATTTTTCGTTTTGATTGTTCTCTTGAGAATATCACTAAGATTTATTTCTCGTCCCGAAATGCCTTCAATGTGAACTGAACAAAAGTAAAGTTGAATATTTTGTTCTCTCTCTCTCTTCCCTAGCAATATGTTAGCACATGTCCTGTACTTTTCTACATACAACATATGCTCAGTGTTTCCCAGAAGGATTTATCTCTGCAAAAAAGAGATTTATAAGAAAATCTTATGTAACAATATTGAAAACATTTTTTTCATTAAATTACGCAGGGAATAGCGAAAATACGATTTATATGCATATATATATATATATATATATATATATATATATATATATATATTCAAAAAATCAAAAGTAACAGAAACTTGACTTTAGAAATCTTAAGTAGCAATCAACGGGAGTGAATATATGAAAATTACTTAATTTTTTGTTTTTTTTTTTTTTTTTTTCTTGTTAAGTTCAAAAGTATTAATTCGGGCCATGAGAAACAAGGTTCTTATAAAATATTCATATAACCGAAGTCATAAGTTTCAACTTAATAGCAATTACGTGTGGGTTTGCAAGCAGACTATTTCAATATTGGCTGTGCTTTAAGAATTCCCAAATTGAGAAAAGAAAAATAGTCACAGATACTTGAATGCACATCGACACATAAACACACTCTATAATAAGATTTCAACGCATCTCTCCTATGGATCTGAGGATTACGAACAGAATGAGACAATCAGTGTATTTACCATACTTTCATAGATGATATCGAAATATATTTTGTCACTTACGCATACATGTATATAGATACGTTTCGCATCCCTAAAGATATGTTTCACTTGTGTACTTTAAATTGTTTTCGTTTTCTGTTTCTTATTTATAGTCGAAAACTGTAACACTATATACATATACACGTATATAATATATATATATATATATATATATTTCGGGAGATATTCTTGCTAGCATATTGTTGGTTGGTTGATTGCTATTGCGATGTAATTTCTTATAGCCATTTAATGTTTAACAAGCTTGCAGTGCTGGCAATTACTACGAAATTTAAGGCAACGCACGGTGGATTGCTTGCAAAGCGATATGAAATTACATTTATAAAGTGATAAATAGTAAGAATTAATGCCCGAGAGCTTCCCCAAAGTATACTTTAAAAAGTTACCTATTTTTGCTCACATTGAAAATATGTGAGTTTCTTCTCTTTCTTTGTCGCTCTCACTCTCACTCTCACTCTCACTCTTACTCTTCCGTTTACTCTTTCCATTCCTTTTTTGAAATCTCTTTTATATTTATATATTTATTAAATTATTTAATTTCTCTCTTCGTTACAGGTACGTATTCTTCTCTATCGACAAAGTCATAGCCCGAACTAAAAGCAAGTACACACTTTTTCTATTGTTTCAATAAATAATCATCAGCTTTATACATACGAATCTAGATATGTATTTATTATTAATGGCCCCGAATAAATCGATCGAAATTTCAATAGAAAATCGAAAAAAAGCAAAAGACAATTTCGCCTTTTGGGTGTAACTTCATAGCTTTCTCTCAAAACTTGTTTGCTAACTCGTACGGATTATATTTGCACTAACTAAGTGTACTTGACTTTTATCGGCAAGCAAGGGATTCCCACGTTAATCAAACTAATTAATGCAAAAATAATTTTCATCATTTACAATTTATTCCTCAGTTAACTGATCAAATCTTGGAAAACTACTAATTTCCGGACTTTATAAGAATCCGTCTACCTAACTTCTTCTAAACTTCTTAAAATTGAACAAGAGAAAAAGTGACTTCCTTAAGGCGATGCCTTATAAACACAATACACGAATATTTTAACAGATTTTGTTAATTGTGAATGTATCCGTCCATCAATTGGATCTTTTGCGTACCCTGATCTTAACCTACCCTATATTTAAACCTATATCGTAATCATCAGTTGAGCATATATATGCATGCATATATCAAAATTTAGATTAAGTTTGCTTGTTGACTTGTGCGGCTATGAGCATTCCAACAACAGAAGAGCACGTTTAAAGCGGACGAAGAGTTATAAGTCGACTAAATATATTTCGCTAATCAGAAATGCCTCCTGAGTATTCTGATTATCATTTTTAAGCGTTACAAAGAGTATTACTATGGAATAGACATTTTAGATATTCTTGATGACTGTATAATGTTAGCCACATAAGCTTTTTCTTATGTTCCGACAAGTTTCAAAATAATTGATATTCGCCTGTAATAGCCATCTATAGCAGATATCGAACGGAACTTAGGCACAAATCATGCTCTCATGGCCTCCGAAAAGTTTCCGAGCAAAACTAATTCTGAGTTATCCGATCAATGCAAATTTTTAATTAATAAAACTCTACGCGTTTTTAAATATTTTTTTGTAATTCTCAGTGTTCACGATTTGTTCTAAGATGCACATGTGGCTTGTACTACATGTGATACACGTAGATGTGGCTTTGTTAATTATTTATACTGAACTTTATTTGACTAACTGTCATTGGATTTGTAATAACTAGATATAGACAAGGGAGTTTCCTATGTTTATCGCGAGATTCCAAGATGGTTTAGTTATCCCCATCGCTGCTGTAACTCTTAGAAATTTTAAATTGCAGCAATTAAATTTGGAATCGAAACTAGAAGGATACACGTCAATGTTGTTGCGCTTCGAAGATTTTTTTAAGAAATTATTCATGAAAGCATGAGCGGCATAACTTTCCCTAAAACAAAATAGGTCAATATCTGTAACATAGACGCTATTAGACATTTTTGTTGCCTTTACAAGTTGAAGATTCGTTGACGCACCTGTAATTATCAAGAAGAAAAACTTTAAAACGGTAAGAATGGTAAGAAAAAAAAAAACGCAAAAATGGCAGGTTTTTTTTTTCGTTCTTTTTAACCCGTCAGAGGCAAACTAGGCAAGTTTTTAAAGCAGCGACTACACTTGAACTTGACCTAACTATATTTCCAGTTGTTTATAGTACGTTTTTTTTTTTTTTTTTTTTTTTTTTTTTTTGGGTTTTCTTTTTCCTATTTACAAAAACACATAATTTCCATGCCTTATATGTATATACTTAGATTCACAGCACTAGTTGGCAATTTGTTGGATGTCAGTAACCAACCACCATCATCGCTGATACTAAATTTGTTCCATTTGGTTAATTGCATCCTTTGCCCTAAGTTATTGCAATCTATTATTTGAACAGACACGGAAAACCAAAACATATATATTCATATATGTATATATATATATATATATATATATATATATATATATATATATATACAATATTTGTTTGGAAACATCATCAGTTTCTCTCACTCTTTCAAATTTTTGAAGGACATTGCACCACGTTGTCAATGTTAATGAAAAGCAAGAAATAAGCAAGAGAATTTTACCAGTAAAAGCCGTTGGGTGCTAACAAATTACTAAAAATATACTTGATTTTCAGTTTAAGAAATTAAGACGAAACAACAACAAGAAAATTTAAGGCAACGATTTTTGCGCTTTTACAACACACAGCATCTATTCTAGTTGAATAAGAGAGATAGACGTACCTTCGTACGTTGTGATATTAGCTGAAAGAATTGTAAAAACGAATTGACAAAAATCGCTATATCTGTTATATAAAATATGATGTATTCGCATTGGAATTTCGCTTTATTTCGTAATTTCACTTAAAATCAAGCCAAACAAAAACAAATATTGAATCGTTATATATCTTTTATATCCGTCATCGTTATCCTAAAAAAAGAAAAGGACTACATTTTCATACTCCATAATATTGAATGAGTGCGGCTGATATTTTCTATTTTTAGAATAAAAGTGGCAATTTATGGGGCATGTATGTTGTACTTTATGAGTAACAAGTAAAAAACACCAAAATGTTCACAGGTTTTGTTGCATATGTGTGGCATTTGAGTGGTTTTGGGTAGTTTTTAAATTCTTATGCAAATTTGTAGGCGTTCGTTCTTCGTTTTCGCGAACGGGAGATTGTTTACAACACACGTTATATAAGCGGACAGACGGATATGCTTAAATCGATTCAGAGTTTGATGCTAATCGAGAATTTATATACTATACGGACGTTGCAAGCATTTTGACAAAATGAGTACACTCCTCAAACTTTGATGGTGGATATGAAAACAGGTGCCGATTTAGTGAAACGGTGTAAAAATACACCTGACAAGAGCTATCCTTTTTCTCATTTTCTAATCTCTTCACTCTCTACTCTTTATCTTTACTGTTTATCATGGGCCTATGTGTACGCAAAAATTATATATTTGTAGGTCGAAATTAACCACGTGAAGGAAAACATCGCTGAATTAAGGCGTTTATAGCTACAGAAGTACGAAAGGAATTGTAAAAATACTGATTTTTGTGCTGATTGGCGATTATTTAAATTACATTTTTCGACCAAAAAGATCTGACTTTTGTTAACAAAGAATATTATAATTAACTTTGAATTCAAAATCACTTACGTATCGCGATAAAAAACGTTATGTTAAAGATTTTGTAAAAAATTCGAATAAAGTGAAGTGTAAGAGAAAAATTTTTTTTCGAAAGATACACAAACAAAATTTTGAAACCGGTTACACATATTTATATATATATATACCCTACACCATTTATATTACAGGATATATTAGATTTATGCGAATGGACGTAACACCCACAAGGGTTTGAGATAGACCCACCTTTTATTATAACGATCTGAATCGAATCAGAAAACAATTCTGAATCGACCTAAGCTTGTATGTCAGTCTATCAGTCTGTCCATGTGTTTTTACGTTCAACCTGCAGGTCGCCATTTTTATGGAATAATATTTTGACATAAAAAATAAGTGGACCAAATTTGAACCAATTTGAGGGTTTGTTTCATTGACACCACTCCAAACACTAAGCCCTTCAGAAAAAAGTTTAATTTTTAACATATTATATCGTATTGGCCCAACTTAGTAAAAAAATTAGCGGTACAGAATTTGAACCACATAGGTCTATTTTTTATACTCCCACCTATATAGGGATTCTCACGAAAAACATGTCCTTATATGGGGAGAAAAGCTATTTCCTACTTTTTTATGATGCAAACTTAAAGATAATAAAATTTTTAAAAGGTTTGCTAAATTTCAATCAGGTCATGTAATGATTTGTGCTTCCTCCAATATGCATCCTCCATGGAAAGCATGCCTTTGCATGAAAATAATGTGTAACGTTTGGTGTGTTATTATCAAAACTAGTGAATAACTGTACAAGGCGATGTGGTGTAAGGTGTCTAACAACGGCCTGGCCCGACTATAATGTTCTCATTTGTCTTTATTAAAACTTTGTCATCGTTATTATAAGCTTTTGAAACACTCTTACTCTCAGTCAATTATCGCTTTAATGAAGCTAAAGTATTGCTAAAGAGTTATGCTCTTTTAAATGAAAATAAACGTCTTCTAAAAATTTCTGCTTACAGCCTACACAAATTAGAAATCAATCCATAAAACCTTATATTGTAACTTCCTAGCGACGAGCGCTTGGAGATAAGCATGAAATTTCTAGAAAACAATTAGTGTCAGTAATGAACTTTTGCAGTCATATGCGGTATATAGAATATTCAAAGCATCTATTAAACAAATTTTCTGAAAAACCTACAAGGGAGTAACGGCTGCGTGACTTACGATCTGTACTAACCATCGCTTAAGAAAGTGAGAATATCCTTAAGGGTTTGCAAAAACACGTCGGCAAAAACGGGATCCGATTGTGTTTATGTATGCGACCAACATGAGCGTTTACTTCTGCGAATTTTTATATATTTTTTTAAATATTATTCATGAAGTCAAAGATATCAGAGACAGCTTATCGCTCGGCGAGAATACAACCTTAAGAATATAGTGTGAAATATGTCGAATTTAATTTGCTGCTTCTTTGTATGCTTTTGAATTACTTCGGCGGCGTCTTCACTCAAAATCAACAGCACTCGCAGTGCAAAGCCATTTCAGTGGCCTTTTTGTTTTTAGTTATTCTTCATATATGTGAACAGAACAGAACACTGTGTCTCAGAAATGGACGAACGCAGTTTAGTAAACTGAATGTAAGCTGAAAGAAGGATAACGTTGTGCAGGTATACGCGCGTATATGCGTTTGTATGTTAAAGGACCCTCAAGTATGCGTTGACTGGCAGTGTTGGTTCTTAATAACGTACTTATGCTCTTTTACTCTGTAATCTCTGCGTAGTTTGCGGTTTGTTTGTTTTCTATGTTTTTCATATATTCTCAAGTGTTAGTAAAGAAAAATTTTCTAAAGCTTCTGCTAAAATGTGCGGTTGTCTTCTTTTCTATTTTCTATTTTCCATTTTCTTTCTTCTGTTTTTTTTTTTTTTTCATTTGTACGAAATCTGCCAACAACAAAGTACTTAAAAGAGATTTTAAGTGCACGTAAACACGTTCGTTAATACTTTTAAAACACTTGTATGAATGCATACGTAAACGATGTACGTTAGCGTTATAGAATCTTATAATAATTTTGCATTCTTTGAATTTTGAGAATCTTTCAAATTTTTACAAACTTTTGTTAATGCGTTTCATTCGAACGTCAGACAAAAGCCTAATGAGTAAATAATATAAAATTTTAAATTTCATTACAAACACAAAAAAATAAAACTAACAATAAATATTTTTGAGAATTTTTCTTATTGTTTCGATTATTTTTTTTTTTTTTTGGTTTTTTTTTTGTTGTAAATGTATTTAAGAATATTGTTTAAAGGTATAGAGTACAAATTTAAACAAAAAAATTAATTTTAAATATTTTTTCTTTTTTATATCTCTTTCTAATTATTTTATTTAATTTATTTTATTTGTTAAATAATTTTTTTTTTTTTTATGTAATGAAGAAACAAAGGTCAACCAGCTGAGCTTTATCGCCACTAACTAACTAACAGTTTCCATTATCTAACTTCAATCTTCTCTTGGGGCACCAATCATTGTAACTGCAAAGCAAATAGTTTGACAGACGTGTTGTGGAAAAATTCGACTCAACACCGACCGCATCAGCGATAAGCATTCGAAATGAAATAACTACTGTAATAGAAGGTTCAATGCCGTACATTTGTCGATTCCATATGATTGTGGTGACCACGATTTTTTGAAAGCAAGTTGAAAGGACTATTTATCCCCCGACATCACGCCAGCAAATCAATTCAATTAATAGAAATGAAATTCACTAAGGGATGTCCTTAGTAAATGAGTTACGGCATGTAGCGGTTATTTTCGATTTCACAAATATTTATTAGCTCAAAAATGTTGTCGATTACCTCAATGACGTACTTACTACGTTTATTTGTATTTCTATGACTTAAGGACATAAAGCTTAATAGTCATATATCGTACTTCTGTAAAAGGTCGGCAAAGAATAGTAAATCTTGCTGTTCTAGCCGTCTAGCCATTGACTTGTGCCCATTGAAATGTCCCTCAATGCCTCCATACATTTAACAGGATACCCATGCTAACTACAGTATCATTATTAGTTCGCTAAATATTTACGGGTTGTAAAAATTTTGGCCAGCAACTTCTATGGGTAAAAATGATAAACAAATGGGAAATACCAGGGTAACTAACGATTAAATTCCACGATTTTGACCTCCCTCTACCTAAAATAAAATAAAATTGCGTTTAGGGTTATTGAGATATTCAGTCTATACAGACGCTAATCGTGGAACTTTTTGAAAGAAGACGTTGTATAGGAAGTGGTCGAAAAAGCAATCCGGACCATTTTCATTAGATTTTATCTTTGGACTAAAACGTCATCGAAATATCTTATAAATGGCGACCTGTAACTTGTACACAAGAAAACAAAACAAGCAGAGGGACAGGCGGGCGATCGATATAATAAAAAGTGGATCTATCTCAAGTTCTCCTGGCTGTTGCATATATTCGAACAAACTTAATGTGCCCTTCTACTACAAATGGTGCAGGATATAGAAAGAATAACATTTGAATTATTCCCAGGAATCAAAGAAATATAATATAATGAAGAAGAGACAGTTAAGATTAGGGTTAATTACTCAAACACTCTTCCAACTCCTTATGTGTACGTATATTTTAGATTTCGTGTTAAAATAAAAGTAATTTTCTTTTGTTAGGATTTTTTCTCTACAAATGCGTTAAAAAAAATTTTATATTTAATCTCACGGTTAAGTGTGTGACATATATTCCCGTCCGTGGTGCAACGGAAAATTTATTTATTTTCATAAATTTATGTTTTAAATAAAAGTATAAATCAATTATAAATTTATATAAATTATTGCAAATATTATTAAATGTAGTGGAAATTTGTCAATAATGAATTTATTCATTAATTGTCGCAAGAACTTATGCAAAATGGTGTAACCATTAACCGAACACGTATTGCATATAATGATATGAAAAAAGAGAAATAACAGCAATTTATTATAAACTAAAATGTGTACAAAGGCTGTTCGCATGCATAAATACTACCGAAATAATAGGTAAACACGCAAATATTTACTGAGATAAATAAAAACATACGAGTACGCACGTATGCATGCATTCATATGTTCGTATGTTTATAGAAGAGATACATTTACGTATGGTAGCGTCACGCGATAGTTAAAAATATTTCCTTTTTTTTTTTTTTTTTTTTTTTTTTTGCTCAAACTTATTAATGACATGCAGTTAATTAATTGACGTCATTGTTGTAGTTGTTTGTAAACATTGTCGGTTATGGATTTCAGTGCATGTACACATGTATATGTACGAATAATCCGTTTTATACATATGTGTATGGTATGTAAACATTTGTTATCATCAATACATACGAACTGTGGGTGTGCTCTAATTCTCTAATGGTATCCACTATCGAAAAATGCCAGTATAATAAATCCATCATACAATTTGCATCTCGAAAGGGAAATTGCATTTCCCATCCCTGTTGAATCTGAAGAAAACAGTCTTCATGACGTAATTATGCCAAATATAACGGCATTTGAAACGTGCGATCAGATAACATCAACATTCATTTAATATACACGATTCTCCCCCAAAAGTCGATGTGTATGTATGCGAACAAACAAACCCGAAATCCGAGATTCGTTGACATAATTCGACAAAATTCGTTTGTCCATTTTCAAAAATTCTTATTATTGGACCCATAATAATACGGACATTTTGAGTGAGGCTGGTATAGATAGACAAACACCTATTCAATAGCTCAGTACCTGAAAAAATTATAAGAAAAGTGAAAACTGAAAAAAATATTTCTCTCAAGACCTTTCTACCCATAGTTGATATGAAACTTAAATTTGACACAGTAATAGTTCTAGAGCAACAAGGAAATGAAAGATTTGCGAATTTTTGCAACACATTTTTTGATCAAGAAAACACTGGTGATCAAGTTAACTCTCTAACTAACTAATTGTTTTTTTTTTGCTTTTCTGTTCTGGAAGGAGGCTTCATATTTATCCTTGATCAGCGTTAAATTATGCATCGATTTAAGCATGTCCGCATACAATGTTGTGCTCTCAGATGCGCCCAGAGATTGGCAAAGAATTTGAAAATGACCCAAACAGGGCCAAGCCCACACCTATGCACCAAAAACTGTGAACACCTTTGCTTTCCGTGTTTATTGCTTGTTACTCATAATGTGCAATACATAAATCATATAAAAATTTCTACTTTTATTCTGAAAATAGATGACTTTAGTCACCCCTTACCTCATATTGAAGAGTATGGAAATTTCGGGTTTTCTGCTTTCTTTTTTTTCTAATTCTTTTTAAGATAATATTGATGGATATAAAAGATTCAGTCCGAACGGGATATAATTTTCTTACTTGTTCCCCCCCTCCCTCTCCCCCCCCTTTCTTTAGAATAATGTACTTGTAGAGATTTTTCCCATCGTTGCTAATGCCTCTCACCTTTAAGTTTAATGAACACAAACACTATCCCTGACTTTTCCTGCCTTTCCCTATAAAAGTCTTTTCCTGACTATTGCCAACGCGATGCCTACGTAAAAGGCATCCTTGGAATGGTTGCTCGCTCAAAGAGTAAGCCAAGATAAGTTCGATTTTAACTAAGTGAATAGAGCTCTATGCCAACCATTACACAGCTTTTTCGAATAGCTAATCGATCTTCCCACATAGAAGCGTCAGATAGTGGTTGATTGTGTGTGTAACTCTAGTCTGTTGAGATTAGAAATATTAAGATATATTCGTAAATCGCTTTGAAGTGATTTGAATCCAATCCCAACTAATACTTCTAGATAGGGAGTTTTGCGAATTAGATGACAGAACTTTCTTAGGACCTTTACAGAGCTCTTTTGAAATAATTTACTAGATATGGCCACCATTTTCGTTAATAATGCAAACTCATTTCATTCATTCACTACAACAGCCATAACAGCGAAATTTATATAATAATATAGATAGCAAACGATCTAAAATATTCATGGCAAGAAAAGCAACGAAATAAGAGGAACACTAATAATAATAGTAATAACAACAGCACCCCAATAAGGAAAACATGCAAAAACGTCAGTATTTAAAAATAAAATCGTGTACTCGTTTCCATTTTTTTTTTTTTTTTGTTTTTTTTTGGTGTCATTATCAGTTTTAGGTTCGCTGCTGCGCTACTGTGCTGTTGTTCGCTGTTACCAAGAAAGTTGTACAAGAAAAGTTCATTTGGCTTTTAATGCAATTATTTGTTACAATTGTAGACTTTTCGCTTGGTATTTTAGCTGCCGGTGCATCTATGTGTCTTTGTATCGGTATTTGTTGCTGCTTCTATAAGGCGCTTGTACTTATTTCTTACGCTTGTTTTTATAGCTGCATTTATATGTTTTTTTTTTTTTTCTTTTTCTTGGGGAAGTTCGATATTTGCAAAGTGCCGCAGTAGGTTGGGACAAAATGTTTGTTATTTGTTCATTTTATTTGTACCTATGAGTTGCAAAATTTTCATTTAATGTTAAATCACGTTGCACGTGTATTCCGGTAGATGGTAGATAAATGCAAGTTCCCTTCTATTTATGGGTACATCCGTATATCATTGATATTACAAGTGCTTGGACCAGTGGCATATAATTATTTCTAAAATCCAAAGATTTTTCTTTGGTTGATTTCCTCTTCGTTCATGCTTTCTAAGTAAACTTTACGAAGCAAAACTTTATGAAGCAAAACCGATCAGTCGATCTGAACTATTTTCAAAAGCCTTCATCCTTTGGCCAGTACACGACGAATTTTATCAAAATATCTCATAAACCAAACCACTTAGATGCAATACAAGAAAAAAAGGACGGACGGACGGAGAGACAAGCATAGCTTAATATAAGCTGGTTTCTTGACGTTGCATACATCCGCGCCAACCCAGTGTATCCCTATACCACAAGCATTGTAGGGCATAACAACGTCGACTCTATATCGATATAGGAGTGCATGATAGATATACAAAATCGATTCTAGAGAGTACTTTAATTCTCGTCTAGTTGACTATTACTATTTATTTTATAACATCATAACATTCCCTAGTGAATCAAGGCGAGTTATTGTTTTAAATATTAATTAAAAAAAAAAAAAAAAAAAAAAAGAGATTTTTTTTTTTTTTTTTTTTTTTTTTGGAAAATTTCAATCAAATAATCAAAGTGTGAAATAACCAAAAAAAAAAAAGTCTAGAAGATAACAAGAATTAGAGAAACGGTCAGCCTGGAAATTATAGTTTCATGAAAAGCACTCAGTTGAAAAAGCGACTTTTCTAGTCACATAAAGAATTCGATCCCATGTAAAACCTTTTTTAATCTATCCTTGAAAATCTGAAACATCGTTTAAGACGTTGCGGAAGAAAGTTTAAATTTTCAACGTAACTCTCAATACTGATTTACAATATTTGCATCAAAGTACGTAAAAGTCGCCTAAGTAAGTAAATGTTGGAAAACATGACGAGATGACATTTTAGTCAATAATAGCTTAAGTCCTTATAAGACATTAAAACGGATCGCACAGTCATTCTTTAATTTCGAAATACTTCGAACATATATTCGAAGAATATCACCTGCTGAGTTAGGGGATACTTCCGAAAGCGAAAGAGTCCATCGATCAATTGCTTTATTAACATAAAGTTTCTAAGATATTTCATTACCGTCTCCCACACTCATATGCTAAAGTGCATAACTCATTGAATCGTCGCGTTGGATTAGTCGGTTAGTTTTGCTAAATTGACGAACGAGGCTATAACTGAACGAACGAAAGCATTTTCTTATATTTATAAAGCAAGGAACAGAAAGAAAAGATTATTTCACGCATATGTCCGAGTGTACAAAATTTAATTATCAAAGTAATGTTCGAACGTTCGGTTTACCGATTTATTCGATTCCACAATTCATTACTTAAGATGTGTTGTCATTCATGATCCATGGAAATGTGACCTTAAGGCTTACATTTTTCCCTTATTAAATGGTAGCAATGGTAGCATTTTTCTTGTTGGGTCGCATTACTTAGGCTTAATGAATTCGCTAAATCCGTTACGATGGAGAGTAAACGGTTTTTAACCCTTACGCCTCGCTTTTGAAAGGCAACAAATACGCACCCCACGAGCGTAACTTACAATTTAATTGCAAGGTTTTTTTTTTTTTTCGGTCGATTACACTCAAGTTGGCGCGGACATCGTATGGTGCGAATTTAATTAAAGCAAATTTATCGCTCATTAAAAATATCAATATAGTCATGTTGTTCGTTTTTGTAATTCAACCGCAATCGCTTATATTGGTCACATTTACCACTCATAATAATGGTAATTAAGCAAAAAAAAAAACACACACACACACACACACACACACACATACAAATAAGTCAATTTTAAATATTTGCTTTAAATCTTCAAAGAGAATTTATGTATGTAAGTACAAGCCAACGTAATGCTTGTTAGATACGCAAGTGAAACGTAGGTGAAGTGGACCACTTTGTTATACTAAAATAGGTCCACTTACTGCAGCAAGCATTTATTTAATTTAAAAGTATTTATTTTGACAAAGCAAAGAGAAACTCTTGAAGTACTCATAACGTAATGAGAACTTTGATGAAAAATGCAAACAAAACTCCTACCAAATATTAATTGATAGATAAATTCTCTTTTTCTCTCTACGCGTTATTTTACGTAGGCATAATAAATTACGAGTTACTCTAATCAAATGGAGTTAGCAGCATGGCACGCTACCGAACGCACGCTACTACTGATGCAATTGAGTCGACGGGCAGCATGAGGTTATTTAACACGATAGCATTCGACCTGCCTTGGCCTAGTACTCAGCCAATAAACGACACGCAGCTCTGAATTGTAATGCGCTGGGCTGTCTGCTGTATTCACCAGAGTTTCCTTCCGACTAACCCTGGTTTCAGTCGATAATTTATTAATTTTGGCGACGCCAACAGTCTAAAGTGTTATAGATCCGAACATTTAGATACAACGGAGCTTAGCAAACCACAGTTCAACTGCTCCGGATTGTTGCGTTATTCTACGCGATGGTTGCGTGGAAAATGCCTTTGTCCTGACTTCTCTCTCTGGAGGGTTTCATGATGGACAATGAGGTGCTAGCTTTTCCGTAGGAAAAAAGTGGTCTATACCCACTTTTCACTTTTGCCCGTTGTTGGTTCGTGTTTAACACGATGTCATCAGTCACCTTGAAATTAAACATATGCAGCCAGGTGTTCACGTATAATAAATAGAACCAAGCATCCGTCCGAGCTTCGATATCCTTAAAAGAGGCCAGTCGTGTTTTCGGCATGGAGTTCATACTTTTTCAGAAAGATGGAAGACACGCGTAGCTAACAATGGACAATACTTTCAATAAAATGTTTTAATCATTACGTTGAACTGCGGGCTGGTTTTTTTATAAGAAAAACCGCGTGTATGTATTTGAAGACCGCAACCTGGCTATACTCCTTCTGAACATCCATCTGAAAAAAAGAATTCGCGAGCAGATATGGAGACGGGAATTTCTGACAGCCATAGTTAACTAAAAGAATTCCAATGAAGAATTCACTGATCGAGATATTCTCAAGAAGTATCTGGAAATAAATGTTTCTAAAATACTATTCGATATAACAGCAAAAAAGGCAAAAGTTAAACGTCCTTTTTTTTGTTAATTTCCGGCTCCCAAAAGGCATTTCTAATTTACTGTTTCTTCTTCTTCTTTTTTATATATACTCAGGAGGCTTCTTCCATAGGAGTGACGCGGTAATGATCTGAGACAAGAAGAAGAAGCGGGGAAAATTGAATTTGTGAGAATTTATACTTTGTGGCTTGAAACTGTCTGTCTGTCTGTCCTTTGTGTCTTTCCCTAATAATTAATTGAAGTAATGTGAATAATTTTGTGGCGCCTTATTAGTGTAGTGCATGTAGAGAATCCTTGTAAGATATTGCATAAGTTCTTACAATGCCAATGAAGCCAATGAGTTTATGCATTTGTAGGCGGATATTTTTGATGTATAATTATATACATAAAAAATTCACAAAAGACTTTCACATTAATATTTAAACATTCATTGACAAAATGAAAGGTTCTGTTAAACGAATAAAAAAGATTAAAATATTGAACAGCACAACGACAACAATGTAATCACATTGCAATTATCATAAATAATTAAGAGCACGTTACGTGTTAAGTTAATGTAAAATATTTAATCAAACACGGCCTTTGTTACATTTGGTTCAAATGAATAAAAAAAAAGTAAGCTAATGATTACCAAAAACGAAGTAGAGAGCAAAAGTCAAGGAACAATCTGCAAACTATAAAGAATTCAAAAATCACTGAAAAACGATTGCAAAGAGATTGTGAAATAAGAAATTCGAGAAAAACAAAGATTTAAGAAATCCCGACTTGTCTTAAGTATGGATAGAATATTAATTCCTTATATCAAGCGAACATGACGGTAATTTTCAACGTCAAAATCGGAACAGACTCGTCAAGTCTTCAAGCCAATCTAAAATAACCAAGAAACTACTGAGGTAAGAATCGTGAGTAACAAGTCAATGGTTGCGCGTTCAAATCGTCATGCGGTAGAACTTACTTTGGTCGTAATGTAAAGTGAGTGCTCGGTCGATATGGGCGTGCATACCACTTGTCGATTGGGCACACACCCACTACGCTGCGGCTATCACCTCCCTGTTCCTTTCTTTCCTTCTCTTACCACACGATTTTGTGGCCCTCACCGCGTTACGCGAATAGAGGGCATCGCCCGAGCGATTGAACCCCTAAGAAAATCCAAGGAATGGGAGATAAGTCACTTACATAAATGAGAATTATGTGACACTAAATCGTAAAGATATTAAAAGTGCACAAGTGCTAAAATTAGAAAACTATATACACAGCGCACTGACAACAGTGGATTTAGTCAGGCTCCTGAAAAATTTTCGTATGAAAATTTAATAAAAATTTTTCAAAGTAAAAGTCTGTGATGTTCGAAATTTCGTTAAAGGGAGAGACACGTGTCGAAAATTTGTAGATAAATTTTGTTATCATAACCGTGAAGACAACACTCCCGACGATTACGTAGTATAGAGTCATTGCTATGCACATGCCAACGTTACAAAAATTTCAAAAATCTTATATTCTTCCTAATGTGTTGCGCATGAAAAACTTGATGAAATTAATTTGTCAAATATTTTCAAATATTTTTGAAATGTCGAAAAAGAAAAGCCAAAAACTAAATGCATTTCGTTCTAGAAGAAACTAAGAAATTTGAATGAAACATAAATGTACACATATACATATATATATATATATATATATATATATATATATATATTATATGCAGAAACAAGTTGAAATTGTAAATTCGTTACATATTCTTTAGTTAGTTACATGTTACAAATTATGTCCGATTTGCATACAATTTTCGACATCCTACCATCAAAGTCTGGTCTATAGAATCGTAGAAAATCTTTGCATAAATTATGATTTGATCGTATATCATATTTGTGGGCAAATGCCATATAAAAGTGTAGGAGACTAAATAGCAAAATATCGAGGTATATGTATGATTGTTATATAGAACTTATGGGTCACCCCACAAATTAGCATAGAAATACCTCGACCATTAAGTGGGCGTAAGCGGATTCAATTCACAATGCGATAGATTTTATTTTAATTAGAAGCAGATTGTGACCGCATCTGTAGTAGATGCTCGATCGATAAAAGCATCACAATTGCCGATCGGACATACGCCCATCAAGCTGCGGCCACGTCCTATGTCTCTTTCTACACTTTTCTCTCCCTGACCATCATCGTATTTACACACATATTGGGCACATCGCCTAAATGATTCGTCACATAATTATGTAAACCGTATAGGGATATACGATGTTTGGTTAATTTGCACACCACACATTTACTTCCTGCACATTTGTACAAAGTTTTTCGTTAATGTTCAGCGATCTTCTAGGAAGAAACGATGATGTTAAACATCGCATGCAGTTAATGCACGAAAGATCTGATTGCACAAGAAAACATCGAAAAGATTGTCACAATTATTCGCGATAATTGAAACGTAAAGTTCCAAAAGACGTCCAACGTCCTGTCAAAATATCAAACAGTGAAAGTCTTAATAAAGCGCTCTGTAAAAAACGCATCAAAATATTGGGAAAACGTTGCTCAGATTCTATCGCTCTTAAAAGAGAAGTCGAGATTTGAAAAAAACAAAAAAAAAAAAGCGTTTTTCTTATTTTATCCCGGAGCGTATTGACCAATGTATTATTGATCTAAATAATATTTTAAGATCTTCATCTCAATTTGCAGACGTGAAGAATTTGCAAAACTACGGACAGTGATAGTTAAGTCGGTGCCAGTGCTCACGCTTATCTTAGTGGATGGGGGATACTTTAAAAATCAAGCGTTAATATATAGTAGCGTGAAATATATAAATATTTTTATTAAATTTTTACGAAAATCCTTTGTTCACAAAGTAAAGACAGAGGAATGTCCCAAACTATAATAATACGTTTGTGCAAGAGCTGTCACACACACATATCAAAACATTATACAAAAATAAATTTTTCATTGCTCGATCTTAATAAACGTACACCACGTTCCCATTCACTTGTGTCCTACTATTTTCACGAGCTTGGCAGATTTCACTCAAGTGCCACAAACACATAAACAACCAAAATGTTGTTCTTATATTAATTTCAAAAGCATTTCAATAGCAATCAATATTAAATATCGATTTAATTGAAAATTAAATATTAATTCTTCATTAACTTAATATTGACAATTCACGACAACACACAAACACAATAAAAAACCACCCAAAAAATATCATTTCAAATATTCGAAAGAAATTCTTTAAAAGTGACGCTTAATGTAATAAATAAGATAAAAAAGACACAGAGAATAGAAAAGAAACACACATATGTGTATGACTAATAATAGCTCGTAAATGCTACGTAAAGCATATATATATCTATTTTTAAAAATTTTTAAATATTTTCTTATATTTTTATTAAAGTGCACTCACTACACTACACGTTTGCCGTACTATCGATGGATGGATTAGACAACGAGATGGCTTAATGCCAAATCGAATATGATTCAACAAATTTTTCAATGTATTTTCATATATGTATGTATGTATGTATGCATATGCAATGTGGGTGCGTTTTTTGCATAATTTTGATTCAATTAAATGAACAAATTTTCTGGATGTTTTACCACAAGAACGTCTTTTCCATACTAAAATAATATGTCTGTGTCGGTTATCGATCTCATTTGCTATACGCTTAATTAATTAAATGGCTGAGGCAATAAGTGGCAAAATTGACTGTTATACCAATATTGACATATTTTAATGAGTCATTAAATTTTCAGTTCCGTTTTAACGAGATATGCTGAATATATGCTGAATATATTTATCTATTCACAATATATATACATATTGGTGGTCTGTTTTTTTTTTTTTTTTTTTTTTTTTTTATAAAAAAACCTTTTTTGCATCAGCTAATAGCTAAAA